>JAJJMB010006586.1:160708-263612 GCA_023531105.1 Papaver atlanticum | reverse complement strand
AAAAAAAAAAAAAAAAAAAAAAAGCTTGGGTTTCCGGTCTTGCGAAATATCTTGACACAAAATAATCATTGAACCAATAATCACATTTTTTGTGTGTTTTTACAGCCAAAGTTGAGTGAGGGACTACTTACAGGATATGTATACATAAAGGCTAAAACCTAATGATGGATTTTTGGAGTTTGAGGCCAACGCAAAATGTGGTTAAATAAAAAGTTAAATGGGTTTCTAAGGTGTTGAGAACACTGGAAAGGTAATCTATTCAATCATAGAAGAGCTGATTTTCAATTAGGAATTATTTCTTTTAAGTGTAGCATTTGGTTCAAATTAAGAAGCACTGTCATTCATAACTTTAAGGGAAGTATCTGGGGATACCTAAGATCATCTTTATAAGATATTTGAAGCAGGTGGGTAAAGATGCCAACACAGCAATATAATTGGATGATGATATCGGTGGTGGTCATGTATGTGATAACAATTTCAGATTCTCACTAATGAAAAAAAATAATTAGAAAGTATAATTTGTATATGTTGTTGAGCTTTAGAAACACAACACATTTATTGATGTGAGCTTTAGGTTTATTACAAAAATCATTTGTATCATGTACATTTGAAGCCTATCTTGGCCAGGAGGCCGAGGCTCTTTTCCAGAGATCAGTTGTTTGACTCCCTATGCTAACGGTTTCCGTCTAACAGGCGGCAAGCTAGGAGGCCGAGGCTCTTTTCCAGATGTCATAAAATTTTGCTGCGCGCCCCGCCCACCACTACTAATCAAACCACACTGAAGAGTGAAGAACCAAATCCTTAAAATGTAAAAATTTTTTTGGAAGCCTGGGTTCCTCTGTTTGATATCTTTCTCAACTTCCATCACCAGAATTTGAAGCATCTCTTTGGTTTTCATCAAATTCTTTAAACAATTCCACAACAACCACATCAACTAGTTCATTCCTTAAACTTCTGTCTAAACCAATTGACACCATTACCACAAACCCATCTTCTTCATCATCATCATCATCATCTTCTTCTTATATTCAATCGAAAAGGTAACAAAACTGAAGAACCCCCTCCTTAATTTTCAGTTTTATCAGATTTTTTTACTAAATTTCCTTGTTTTTTCTGGCCAGATTTATGTATATACAGACTCTTCCGGATGCAGTACAGTCTCGGATACTATCATTTCTAACTATTGAGAGTAAGAGATTTTTTAAGAGGGAATTATGTTTACGCGCTGAGAATCTCTTGAATGGTCGTGATTTTTGGGTTAAGAAATCTGCTCATAACATGCTTGATAAAACTCTTTTCCGTTAAAACGGTATGTTTCAGATAAATCCCGACAGTCTAAAATATAATACAAACAACTACGAAACAAATGACCGGCTATGATTTTAGTTTGCCGGGTGGGATTTTCTAGAAAACTTGAAATCTGGAAATAAAATTTGGAGTTTTCCATTGTACATTTTTACAAGTTGGGTAATAAAATTTGGAAACGTTTCAGTCAAATACTTCCTGGCCAGAGCAACAAATGAACCAAAAGAGAATTAGACTTTGATTTTCAATACTGCTGCAATAACCCCTCTCCACTCTTCTTGCAAAGAAAAGAAACAGTGTTGATCGCACAACAGCCAACAATGCTGCTGAAACATCCAAGAGCGGATCAAGTAATGCTTGGAAAAAATGGTCGATTTTACTCTTCTGTGGTCCTGACATAACTTTCATATTGCCATTCAAGACATTACTTCTGTCCGCAATAGCTACTGCTTTCCCAAGGCTGCTGCTCTTCTGTGATCCGGAATACCATTAGACTAGACTAAATTATTACCTGATCTCTCTTCTTCACAATAAATCAAGATTTGGGACAGAAAACTAACAAAATCACAACGAAACCCCATATTATATTAAGGGCTAGAATCGAAAAACAAGAAGAAGAGACAAGGGTTAGAATTATACCTGAAGCTTGAGAAGATTTAGTAGGAACACCATTTGCTTAATAACACTTGTGAAAATAAATCTGACGAGAAGTTGCACCACCACATTGGAATTGGGCATCCTGAACAGCTGATTTAATACAAGACTGGTTTCCTTGAACTTAAACTACCTTCACACTGACCCATCACATACATAGCTTCAAAACTAGTTGCATAAAACTCATTCCCACCTACAACCCATTCTGCACTTGTTCAAAAGCTGTGTTTGTACGATCATTAAAACCACTCCCAGCTTCTTACACACTACCAGAAATTGGTCTGAACCAATCATCGCACTTCTCTTAAGTTTCTTTTCATTCATATAACTTTATATGAGTTCTAAGTGTCATTTCATAACATTACTTCCCAAGGGATAATCAACAGCCTACGGAAATAGAGTGGCCAGTAAGTGGAATGAAAATTTATCTAAAGGCTAAAAACGACAAATGTGATTTCCAGGAAAAACAAAATACTCAAAGGCGACATCAAATGGTTAAATAGAACAGACAAGTTAAATGTATTTGTGGGGCGTTGGGAGTACACTGCCAAGAATGAAGTAATTGTTTCAATGAAGGCTCTATAAACAAATGTGGAATTATGACTCTGAAACATCCTAGCTTGTTATGACTCTAAAAACTACAATAACTGAAAAGATCTGTTACATCATGGTTGAGCTTACAGTTGAGGAAGTCAGGGGGATGATTTCCCCGTTTCATCAGCGGTAACTGTAGTTCTTTCTTACATGTTTAACTAGAACGTCAACTACTTGATTACAAGCACGAGGTACATATGTAAATGACCAACAAGGATACTGAGAAAACATTAACATCCATCGATCTAAAAGAGTCCTACTTTGCCAAGGAGGACGCAAGATTTTACGATTGATAAAGTTACTGACTAGTGGATTATCTTACTCAAATTAACATTGTTCTGTCAAGTACCAAGATGATATTGAAAAGACTGAAGTTAGAACAAGTACAGAGAAGGACTGTAAGCTTTGGTAACCTCCACACTCAAGAGAGCGCAGCCTCAACTTAATATTCTCATTGAAGAAATTAAACAGATCTTAAAACAGTTTGGTTTAAGTACTGAAGGGGAAAACCTAAACAAAACCCTAACTATTTAAGACCCTACACGTGTTGTCATCGTACACGTCAGGTTTAAAAGTAAAGAAGCAGTAATTACATTTTAACGGCTATGTAAAGATTGCAGAACTAATACACTCGCATAACTGATAAGGGCAGCCAGAAGGGACATAACAAATACCCTCCTCTTCGGACAATCTTTGTCCTCAAAGATTGAACTTAGGAAAGTGTGCTTCTACGTTAGCCACATCTTCCCAAGTTGCATCAGCTGGAGCCGTATTAGACCATTGGATTAACACCCGCGAGACTGGTTGCCCTTTACGGAAATCTTGACGGAAATCTAGAGAAGCAATAGGTGTAAGGATCGGTAGCTCCTATCTTCTTCTTCAATTGAGAGATGTGAAACACAGGGTGGATTTTAGAGTCAGCTGGTAGAGCTAATTTGTAAGCAACCTCCCCAATCTTCTGAAGAACCTGATAAGGGCCAAAGTATCTGGCAGAGAGTTTCAAGTTGCTCCTTAGAGCCAAATAAGATTGCCTGTAAGGTTGCAGTTTAAGGAATACTTGATCACCCACCTCAAAGGATCTGCCTGTTCTCATTTGATCAGCAAAAAACTTCATTCTTTTTTGAGACTTGGTGAGAGATTCTTTGAGAATGTCTATCATAGCATTTCTGTCTTTAAGATAGTCTTCAACAACAACTACTGAAGTTGTCACTTCCACAGGAAATGCCATATGAGGTGGAACATATCCATACAGTGCAGTAAAATGAGTCATCTTCAAGCTGGAGTGATAGTTGGTATTGTACCACCATTCAGCCAAGGAAAGCCACCTGCTCCAGTGCTTTGGCTTATGCCCTGTGATGTATCTCAAATACCCTTCCAAACAAGCATTCACTCTTTCAGTTTGACCATCAGTCTGTGGATGGTAGGAAGTACTCATGTGTAGTCTTGTACCCAAAGATCTAAAAAGCTCCTGCCAGAATATGTTGGTGAAAACTTTGTCCTTGTCTGAGACAATAGAGGCAGGCAAGCCATGAAGCTTGAAGATGTGATGCAAGAATTCTTGAACCACAGTAAGAGATGTATAGGGGTGAGTTAAGGGAATGAAATGAGCATATTTTGTAAGTCTGTCAACTATTACCATAATAACATCTTTCTTATTGGATTTAGGGAGCCCTTCTATAAAATCCATTGAAATGTGCTGCCATGCTTGAGATAGAATTGGCAGTGGTTGAAGTAGGCCTGCTGAATGCACATGTGATGTGAATTTTAGTTGTAGTGAAAGTGGTGGTAATAGGATTCGATTCTCGAACTTGTGAAGGATAACTTTAGACTTAAATTTTAAAACTAAAACATAAAAAAATCACTGATATTTAAAACAAACACTGACAAAGTTGATATCAATATAAAAAGAACACTGAGGCTAAGATTCCACTATTTTTCCAAGTTCAAAGTGATTTTATCTAGTATTTATATTTATTCAATTTTTGCGTTTAATTTGATTCTAAGCTATTGCAACATGTAGATTTTCAAAATAACAAGTGTAAATCCAAAGTATAAAGCATCAAAAACCTATGGCTAAGCATGCTCTATCAAAAGAAATAACAATTTCTTAACAAAAATCATTCAAACAATTATAAATCAAGGAAAATAATCATAAAAATAATTGAAATAAAATAAATAAAATAGATTATACCACTTTTTATTGGAAAAATAGCTTCCTCTATTGCCTCAGCAATGGGGTTTAGCTCCTCATATTAATCATAATCTCAAAATACATGTTTATGGCTCAAAAGTTGATTAAAAGGGAGAAAGGTGTTAAAGCAGCGGATTCTGTAGTTGCTGAAGGTCTAAAACAGAAGTCGGAGTTGTTGTTGAAGGGCTTCAGTGACTGCAGGAAGATGCGACCGTACCTCGTTGTCACTGAAAATAAGTTTGCCTCTGCAACCGACTCCGAGGGTCTTATGTTCTTCGTGTTCTTCTTCTTCGCTGCAGGAGAAAAGTTTCTGTACTCGACTCCAGTTGATTTTTTTCGCTTCCCTAAGGCTCTAAACTTCTCCAAAGTGTTCCCTCCCCTTCCTTAGCCTCTCTAGAGCTTATATATATCTCACAGCTCGGTTTAAACTCGATCAAAATCTCTTTTTCTTCCCCAAAAATAATTTTTTCTTCTCGGCCAAGTTTTGGATATTCTAACCTGTTTAATCACTTCACCTCCTTCCTGAATTATCCAAACTATCCTCTTATGCTTCTACAAACAAATCCTTGCAAAATATAGCACGTAACTTCCAAATATAATTCGAAACTTGCCTGTTTCCATTTTTATTTTATTTTTCTTCCCTGTTTTATCAAAACCCGATCATTCAGCCCATTCTAATCGATACAAACAGATGTACCAACCCTGTTTACTCCATTCAAGTCCAGCCCAACTTAGTTTGGCGATTGAATCTCGATAAAACACTTCCAAAAATCGACCCAAAACTTGCCAGGAAGTTACGCAGGCGACATTTGGTTTTCCCGCCAAAACTAAATTTCAAACGAAGGGGATGGCCTCCCCTTATCCAATCCCGGTCTGTGCTTAGCAGCTGCCTGGAAATGGGTTACCCCTTATCCAAGATGAGAGTCCGAATAGCAAATGTCCTCCCAGGTGCCTTTAACAACTTTTCGAGCTAATTTCGCGGCAAAAACCTATTTTTCCAAAAAATACCTACAAGGGATAAAATACCAAAATTAGTACAAAAATGGGTACTAACACTATACATAAAAGAGATGAAAATAGACACATAAATGCGTCTATCAACATGTTCTCCTTTATTTCTTTAACAAGTGTCGCAATGGCTAACAAATAGTGTAGTGTCCTTCTTTAACGCCTTACAATAGAAGTATCTTTTGGCTCTTTGGTAACTGCCTTGCACCCCTACTGAGGAAGAATGGATAAACTCAATGAGTTTCTTTCTCAGGCCATTGCTCTCTCCAATATAAAGTCTTCCCTTATATCTGAGAATACCCTCTGAATAAGAGTAATGAGGGACAACAGAGGAACTGAGTAGGAGTTTGGGAATGAGTGCAGTTGCCACTTTATCCTCTGCATAGCTTTGAATGACTTCTTTTGCCCAAGTAGGAGTGGAACGTGCTACAACATTGCAGTTGGATGATGTAGTGGTTGAAGGAAGTCTTGAAAGAGCATCTGCAGCTTTATTCTCTACTCCTTTTTTGTTTTGTATTATATAGTCAAATCTCAATAGTTTTACTAACCATTTTTGCTGAAAGAGTGTAGTGATCTTTTGGTCCATGAAATATTTAATGCTTTGCTGATCTGTGTGGATGAAAAAATGATGGCCCAAGAGGTAGTGTGTGACGGATCAGAAAATATGGATTTCCAGCGAACCGGGTTTCGAACCGCTTGGCGAACTCCGACTCTCCGATACGCCACTCAAGTACCCGGACCTTCAAATTCTTCTGAGCAACTTGAATTCGAAATACCCAAACTGCATTATAAGCAAGCACAATTAGCATTTATTCTTCAATTATGAGAGATGGCCAGTTGTCAAAATGAGAGACGGCCAGTTGCCAAAACAAAAGATGACCACTTGTAAAAACAATAAACGACCAGTTGCAAAAATACAGACTTATGTGGGCAGTTGCCAATTCTAACAATTAATGGCCAGTTGCCAAGGTTAAAGGATGGCCAGTTGCCAACCCACTATCGGCCAGTTGCCGATGTTAAAGGATGGCCATTTGCCAACCCACTATCGGCCAGTTGTCGATGATCAAAATTGGCAAGTTGCCAATGTTAAAGGATGGCCAGTTGCCAACCCACTATCGGCCAGTTGCCAATGATCAAAATTGGAAAGTTGCCAATGTTAAAGGATAGCCAGTTGCCAACCCACTATCGGCCAGTTGCCAATGATCAAAATTGGCCAGTTGCCAATGTTAAAGGATGGCCAGTTACAAACACACTATCGACCAGTTGTCGATGATAAAAACTGGTCAGTTGCCAATGTTAATGTTGCAATCATCTCTAAAAAGACGGTATGAACAGCAAAGCAGCAACACCCTTTTCAGACGATATGAACAACCTTGCGAAGTTGTGCTGAACCGCATAGCGGCAACCTACGTACCCTCTCCGTTGATCGAAGGGATCAAGCACGACCGTAGTTCGTCATCTAGATAATATGAACTACCCTTATCAGTAGCAATCAACTCTTACATTGGATAGTATGAACAGTTTATCGTCGCAGTAACTATCCCTAGCTTAGCAGTAGCTTAAATTTTAGGGATAATATGAGTTGCCTAGCAACAATATCCCCATCACATCACATAAAAAATAACCACCTTAGCAACACCATATGCCTCTACCTGTACCATCTCTTAAAATCAACAGTAGACTACAACAGAATGCATACAAAGGGAGAATTCATTTAAGTCATCCATCATGCAGATCCTGATGTGGCTAGAGAGTTAACATTTAATTCTCAGTTGCGGAATAAAGATTTAGCGCTAAAGTACCATTATGATTAAAAATAATACGTAGTACTTCTGAAACAGTATTATAAATACCACCCGATCAGCGAAGCTATCGAAGTCGGTCACTTTAGATACCCGATTGATACTGGACATACATATTATTCAAACCATAATACCAACGTACGCATTCTCGAATGCTAATATGTTATAAATGGTTCTGATCTAAGCATCCAAGATTACTAAATCCATATTTGTATTTCTCACTGGTGCCGTATTACTAGCAACATATTCTGGCTATGCAATTAACTAAATTCAGAAAATATGTAAGCTAGTATTACTATTAATAATTCAAGCACACAATTTCCTTTTGCAAGATTATGGAGCACACATCACATTCAAACCTTTCTACCACTTTCGAAAACCACTCTTAGAGAAGCAACCAGAGATTATGGAAGCATGCTTAACCATTCTCGAGGTACCACTATTTACTATGAAAATAAGTGATTCCAACCATCCACTACTAGGTCCAAAAGAAATAACCAAGCCACCTTTTCACTTATGCTACTTAGTGAACCTCAGACAGTAACGAGAGCTTATTAACACGAACAACATAAACCAATGTTCAATATAGTTACAAGCTATGATAACAGGTCTAACAGCAATACTCAACACAATTTGGTAGTATTTATTAAAAGGATACGTACGTATAAATAGATCTCCCCCAGGATACCAACAGAAAACTTATTAAAGGAAGTTGCATGTATGACCATATATGCCCATATGAATCTATGTATAACAACGCAAGCAAGATTGTGGACCAAAAGCATCTTAATCAGATCATCCTTATACACAGAACTATTTCTCATCCATATTATGTCCTCCATTTAAGAATTATCGCATCACATCATTAAAACAATCATGTGAATGGGTATCAACAACCTCTTGTACGTAACCAAGACCGAAGCTAGAAGGAAAACCCATATCACTCAGCACTCATTAGAATGAACGAGTAGTTCAAGAGTATTCGAAATGAAATCCAACAATATGATATTGGGAGATAATTTGGCATATAATCTAACCATCTATTCTTGTTATTCCATGAGTTTAATAGCCCTTTTAAGACCAACATAAGAAATTCTTACCTTACGACAAACAAGTGAGCTAAGGTCAAGCTATAATTTATGAGCACCCTAACATAGTCTTACTGGAATCTAGAATATTTGAAAATGATTTCATATTCACAGTGCAAGCCACAAGACCATTTCAGACATTCTAAATTGTAGAAGTCCTCAAGAACAAAAATCGTATCAACAAGAACACCAAAGAAGATAGAATACTGAATTACCAAATCCTCAACCCCATGTTATTCATTACTAATTATCCAACCATGTTACTCAAATAACATAACTTACATAAGACCTACGAGTATACATTATAATTCTCTAACCTCCTTGGGCATTAAAACAGGTCCATATGCTCACTATCTACCATTATTTGTTATACTGAATAGAAACAAGATTATGACTACAAATAGCAGTCCCAGTTTATCCAATATTTACAGCAGTAAACATTACCTGATCCCTTCGAATTTTAAACTGTAGGCTCTTCTCTCGGCTTAGAATAACATAACCAAAATTCAGAAAGTTCTAACGGTTTATTAAAAAGATACATAATTTAGAATCTGACTGATTTCGCTATCAATACACAGGGTTCAGTCCTGCTTCTCTCGTACTTTGGGGAACCTAAAATGATCAAAACTTCATGAAAATTTTACAGTAGGTTACCTACATATACACATACATCATACAAAAATTGTAGATTCATCCGACAAACGAATATTGTGAAAACACAACAAACAGTTTGCTATCCGGGGTTTGCATCTAGCTAACTGCAGTATCGGTTCATCAAAACTTTGCAATAGTATCTGTGACCTGATTGTATTTAATTTTTTTTCATACGTCTATAACATAACAATGTATTACATACTCAAATTTCATCAAAATCCAACCGCTGGATCTAAAAATACCAATAAAACTAAAACAGACATTTTAGGGCTCATTATGTGGTTGTAAACAAGATGTTCAAAAACGAATTACTCATGAGAAATTCCAAACTCTCTGCAATAAAATTGAGTTACAGTAACTCATGACGTTTATAAGGTACCCAATTCAACAATTTAAAAAACTTGGTGAGCTATGAAGAAAATCCCTCAATTTTCCCTTGCACCTCCAAGAGGTGACACGTGCATTATGACGTGTTTTAGCCCATGTCAAGCTATTAAGACACCTAAGTGTTCATTTAGGGAAGGCATCTCTATTTAGGGACTAAAATTATTACCAAGGCAAACCAAAAGTGTCAGAGACAATTAAATATCAGATTTCTAGGCACTCGTAAGTGCAGAACTCGACTAATGGGTTTAATTAAACCCGGGAAAAACTTTGGGGTCTTACACCATTAACCCCTTAAAAAAAACTTCGTCCCGAAGTTCAAACAAAAATTAAGAAGGTAAGAGAATTACCTGTAGTCAGCGCACGAGCAGAACACTGATGAGTTCCAAATGCACAGTCACGTTTGAACCGGAACTGCTCTGATACCAACTGTGACGGATCATAAAATATGGACTTCCAGCGAACAGGGTTTCGAACCGCTTGCCGAACTCCGACTCTCCGATACGCCACTCAAGTAACCGGACCTTCAAATTCTTCTGAGCAACTTGAATTTGAATTACACAAACTACATTATAAGCAAGCACAATTAGCATTTATTCTCCAATTATGAGAGACACCCACTTGTCAAAATGAGAGACGACCAGTTGCCAAAACAAAAGACGACCACTTGTCAAAACAATAAACGGCCAGTTGCCAAAATATAGACTTATGTGTCCATTTGTCAATTCTAACAATTAATGGCCAGTTGCCAACCCACTATCGGCCAGTTGCCAACCCACTATCGGCCAGTTGCCAACCCACTATCGGCCAGTTGCCGATGATAAAAATTGGCTAGTTGCCAATGTTAAAGGATAGCCAGTTGCCAACCCACTATCGTCCAGTTGCCGATGATCAAAATTGTCCAGTTGCCAATGTTAAAGGATGGCCAGTTGCAAACCCACTATCGACCAGTTGTCGATGATAAAAACCTGCCATTTGTTAATGTTAGTGTTGCAATCATCTCGAAATAGATGGTATGAACTGCAAAGCAGCAACCAACCCTTTTCAGACGATATGAACAACCTTGCGGAGTTGTGCTAAACCGCATAGCGGCTGCCTACGTACCCTCTCCGTTGATCGAAGGGATCAAGCACGACCGTAGTTCGTCATCTAGATAATATGAACTACCCTTATCAGTAGCAATTATCTCTTTCCAGTTTATATGTACTACTTGTTTAAGGTAGCAATCAACTCTTACATTGGATAGTATGAACTTCTTATCATCGCAGTAACTATCCCAAGCTTAGCAGTAGATTAAATTTTAGGGATAGTATGAGTTTCCTAGCAACAATATCCCCAGAACATCACATAAACAATAACCACCTTAGCAACACCATATGCCTCTACCTGTACCTGCACTTAAAATCAACAGTAGACTACAACAGAATGCATACAAAGGGAGAATTCATTTAAGTCATCCATCATGCAGATCCTGATGTGGCTAGAGAGTTAACATTTAGTTCTAAGTTGCGGAATAAAGATTTAGCGCTAAAGTACCATTATGATTAAAAATAATACGTAGTACTTCTGAAACAGTATTATAAATACCACCCGATCAGCGAAGCTATCGAAGTCGGTCACTTTAGATACCGGATTGATACTGGACATACATATTATTCAAACCATAATACCAACGTCCGCATTCTCAAATGCTAATATGTTATAAATGGTTCTGAATCTAAGCATCCAAGATTACTAAATCCATATTTATATTTCTCACTGGTGCCGTATTACTAGCAACATATTCTGGCTATGCAATTAACAAAATTCAGAAAATATGTAAGCTAGTATTACTCTTAATAATTCAAGTACACAATTTCCTTTTGCAAGATTATGGATCACACATCACATTCAAACCTTTCTACCACTTTCGAAAACCACTCTTAGAGCAGTAACCAGAGACTATGGAAACATGCTTAACCATTCTCGAGGTACCACTATTTATATGAAAATAAGTGATTCCAACCATCCACTACTAGGTCCAAAAGAAATAACAAAGCCTACTTTTCGCTTATGCTACTTAGTGAACCTCAGACAGTAACGAGAGCTTATTAACACGAACAACATAAACCAATGTTCAATATAGTTACAAGCTATGCTAACAGGTCTAACAGCAATGCTCAACACAATTTGGTAGGATTTATTAAAAGGATACGTACGTATAAATAGATCTCCCCCAGGATACCTACAGAAAACTTATTAAAGGAAGTTGCATGTATGACCATATATGCCCATATGAATCTATGTATGACAATGTAAGCAAGATTGTGGACCAAAAGCATCTCAATCAGATCATCCTTATACACATAACTATTTCTCATCCATATTATGTCCTCCATTTAAGAATTATCGCATCAAATCATTAAAACAATCATGTGAATAGGTATCAACAACCTCTTGTATGTAACCAAGACAGAAGCTAGAAGGAAAACCCATATCACTCAGCACTCATTAGAATGAATGAGTAATTCAAGAGTATTCGATATGAAATCCAACAATATGATATTAGGAGATAATTGGGCATTTAATCTAACCATCTATTCTTTGTTATTCCATGAGTTAGATAGCCCTTTTAAGACCAACATAAGAAAGTCGTACCTTACGACAAACAAGTGAGCTAAGGTAAAGCTATAATTTATGAGCACCCCAGCATAGTCTTACTGGAATCTAGAATATTTGAAAATGATTCCATATTCACAGTGCAAGCCACAAGACCATTTCAGAAAGTTCTAACGGTTCATTAAAAAGATACATAATTTAGAATCTGACTGATTTCGCTATTAATACACAGGGTTCAGTCCTGCTTCTCTCGTACTTTGGGGAACCTAAAATGATCAAAACTTCATGAAACTTTTACAGTAGGTTACCTACATATACACAAACCAAATACAAATCCAAAGTCTTTTCAGGTAGCAAGTACCGGGTCGACTAGAGAATATCTCATAAAAATATAACATAGTTTTTACGCCATCCTGTCAGAGCCTTGCACAACTTGCACTACGGCAAGCAAAATACTTGACGCTACCCGCACCACGATTGTTTATGGACCAGATGGTAAGTAATCACCGTTTTTATGGGATTACGAATTCTTGACCATTAATGCGGATATGCTTACACCATGTCCCTGTTGCAGAAGCTACGGGGTGTTTCCTCTTCACAATCCTGCCAACTGCAGCGCTACAGGGGATTCCCCCTTCACAATCTGCAGGGTTGCCTTTACGTGTTTTCTGATTGAGTGGCAAAGAAATTGACGAAAAATACAGAAAAGGGGTTTGTTAGTCTTCGTACCTGAAACCTACCTCTTCCACGCGTATCACCGCCCTCCATGTATGTCTGTCCAACGCCTACTCTGTTGAAAGATTTTGATTGCTCATGTCCTTCTTTACGCACTCATCCCAAGTTAGCTTCGGCCGGCCTATGCGTTGCATCCTTCCTTCCGCGCGCCTAATGCGACCTACTCGCACTGGAGCATCATGCGGTCTTCGCTGGAGATGCCAAAACCAGCGTAGCCGATGCTGGGCAAGCATCTCCTTGATTGGCCCTACCATAAGTTTCTTACTTATGTACTCATTCCTTATACGGTCATGCCTCGTATGTCCGCATGCCCACCTCAGCATCCGCATGTTGGTACTCTTAAGCTTCAAAATGTCCCGATTTTTCATCGCCCAACATTCTGCACCATATAGCATGGCAGGCCTGATCGCTGTTTTGTAAAACTTACCTTTAAGCTTTAGCGGGACTTTGCGGTCACAGAGGACGCCAGAAGCCAGACGCCATTTCCCCCAGCCAGATTGAGTTCGATGGAGAATATCCTCCTCGATTCCCCTATCACTTTGGAGCCACGATCCCAGGTAGCGAAAGGATTCTTTCCTTGGTACAGGTTATCCATCCAGCAGAATGTCCCCTTCAACTGTCCCGGAGTCGCTGAGATCGCACTTCAAATAATCGGTTTTGGTTCTACTAAGTTTGAAGCCCTTCGATTCTAGAGTGTGGCGCCACAATTCAAGTTTTTCCTGTACATCTTCCTTTGATTCGCCGATAAGCGCCACATCGTCTGCAAATAGCATGCACCAAGGGATCTCACCCTGAATGTCTCTTGTAACTTGATCTAGCACTAAATCGAAAATATATGGGCTCAAGGATTATCCCTGGTGTAGCCCTATCCTAATCGAGAAATCGCTTGATACTCCGCCGCTCGTCCGGACACCGGTAACTGCGCCCTCGTACATATCCTTGATTAAGTTTACGTACTTCGGTGATACCTTCTTCTGATCGAGAGCCCACCACATTACTTCACGTGGTATTTTGTCGTAATCCTTCTCCAGGTCAATGAATACCATGTGCAGGTCCCGCTTTTGCTCCCTGTATATTTCCATAAGTTGTCTAACCAGGAAAATCGCCTCCGTGATCGATCTTCCCGGCATAAATCCAAATTGGTTTGGTGAGACGCTAGTTTGTCTTCGTAACCGCCGATCGATGACGCGTTCCCACAGCTTTAGTGTATGACTCATGATCGAATTTTAGATAGTGGTAAGAAATGAGGTTGTCGTTCACTCGGATTTGTAGAGATTAAAGTTTTTAAAAATACTAAATAAATAAATACAAAGATATTTAACAATGGGCGAGAGGTACTGGGACTAAGGATTTAGCCAATCTTCATAACATTAGGTTCACTTAATTATTCTTAACAATTTTAGCTCAAAAAATATAAACATGGACTCTATTTTTGCCAAGGTTGATTCTCAAAACATTGATTGTAAATCTTAAGCATGGGACATCAAATCACCTAAGCTAAGCATGACCCATCTAATCAAATGACAACCAATTAAATCAAATCATATTTCAATTAATTTTAATGCAAATGTCATAAAAAGAATAAAAATAAATTTACCCATGTATGAAGTTCGGCCTCCTCCGTCGTCCCAGTGTTGAGGTTTAACTCATCATGTCGAAAACACACTCAAAATATGTATTCATGGCTCAAAAAGTGCTTACAAGAAGAGAAAATAATGAAACAGGAAATCTGCAATAGCACAGGTGCGTTACAGACCGACTGTTTCAACTCTCAACTGTTATGATGAAGATAATCGTTAAAATCTGAAGATAAATGTTGCAGAAGAGGATGAAGAAACTGTTATAATGAAGATAAATGTTGCAAACCAGTTGAAGAAATTGTTACAACGAAGATAAATGTTGCAAACCAATTGAAGAAACTGTTACAACCAGTTGAAGAAACCGTCGCTGTTTCCCTGTTCTTCACGAGCAGCAGCAGCAGCAACAACAGAGTTCTGAAAACTCTTGATTTACGCCTCCTGAGCTCTCCTCTCGACCCCAAACTCTCGACACCTCTTCTCTGTGATCCTAGAAGCCTATTTATACATCATTGCGACATTGAATCTCCTCCATTAACTACAAATAATCTTCTTTTACTTGGGTATATTTTTTTTCATTTTTATCACTGATTTTGATTTTCACGCATCTGCAGCTGTATTTCTTTCCTTCTATACCTTCTTCACGCTCCAGGATATCTATTAAGTCTTCCAAACACGTGCAGTACACGTTTAAATTTCTCACAACTCGTGCAAGCTCATGTTTTTCCTCCAACTCCCTGTTTGGATTAAAACAAGTTATCCATCCAAATTTGATCGATAAAATCACCCATACTAGCTTTCTATAGTCATATCACGGCTACCCACTAAGTTTCAGGGATTGAATCTCACTAAATCACGTCCAAACATCCGCTTGAAATTCTGCCAGTGAAAGGGAATATTTTCCCGCCAAAAATATTTTTTTGAATTTGAGAAGAACATGTCCTCCCCCTAATCCTGCACGGGTGTCCCTTTAGCACTTGTCTTATGGGGTGCAAATAGTAATTTTTGGGCGTAGATAGTAATTTTTCCGGGGTTCCTCCGACAAATTTTTGGGGTGCTTCCGGTGCATTTCTGGGGTGCCTTTAGTACTCTATACTGCGGTATAAAACACCACTTTTCGAGCCAATTTTGCCGCAAGAGCTTATTCCCTAGAAAAGACTTAAAACAACTCTATTAGAAATAAAATGAGTCCTAGATAATGTAATTATGGGTTAAAATGCGTCACACTTACGTGTTTATCAACTTATCAGTTTGATTCCCCTATAATTAGAGCAGTTCTGAATGTCTCCCTTGTTTTTGAATATCGGGACGATCACGCTTCGACGCCACTCGTCCGGCATTCGGTTTGACCGGAAGATGTTATTGAATAACTTGGTCAGCCAAGTTATCCCATCATCTCCCAGGCATTTCCACACCTCAATCGGGATGGCATCCGGGCCCAAGGCCTTCCCTAATTTGGTCCCTTTCAAGGCCTCCTTGACTTCACAACAAACAGTTGGCTGTCCGGGGTTTGCATCTAGCTAACTGCAGTATCGGTTCATCCAAACTTTGCAATAGTATCTGTGACCTGATTGTCTTGAAATTTTTGTCGTACGTCTATAACATAACAATGTATTACATACTCAAATTTCATCAAAATCCAACCGTTGGATCTAAAAATATCAATAAAACTAAAACAGACATTTGAGGGCTCATTATGTGGTTGTAAACAAGATGTTCAAAAACGAATTACTCATGAGAAATTCCAAACTCTCTACAATAAAATTGAGTTACAGTAACTCATGACGTTTATAAGGTACCCAATTCAACAATTTACAAAACTTGGTGAGCTATGAAGAAAATCCATCAATTTCATAACATAAATCTCAACATTCAAACTTATCAAATTAAGCTATCAAAACATGAAATTAGGGTTCTTCAATGGTTACCCTTGGTTCTAAAACAAAGAAAAGTTCAACAATCTAAACTCAATTTGAGCAAACAGATCAAACACAATTAGGTCAATATCAATTCAAGCTTTAACCAAAAAGAAATATATCCCCTACCTTATCAAGCTCATTCTAGTTCCAATCTTCATGATTCCTAAGCCCTACTCCTGCTTACTTAGAGAACCCATGGAGAAATTAAAATGGAGAAGGAAAAACATTCAGGAGAAGAAAAAGAAATCTCCGAGAAAGTTCTTTATTTTCTATCTTTTTAGTGGTCTAATTGACCAATTTTCCCTTGCATCTCCAAGAGGTGGCACGTGCATTATGACGTGTTTTAGCCCATGGCAAGCTATTAAGACACCGAAGTGTTCATTTAGGGCATGCATCTCTATTTAGGCACTAAAATTATTACTAAGGAAAACCAAAAGTGTCAGAGACAATTAAATAACAGAGTTCTAGGCACTCGTAAGTGCAGAAATCGACTAATGGGTTTAATTAAACCCGAGAAAAACTTTGGGGTCTTACATAGTGTCTCCATCTTGTAACTGCCATAACAACAGCTAGTAGTTCCTTCTCATATGTCGAGAGTCCTAGAGCTTTTGGACCAACAGGTTTACGGAAGAATTCTATAGCTCTCCGTTCTTGGATGAGTACTACTCCAACTCCATTAGTACAAGTATCAGATTCCACTACAAATGGCTTTGAGAAATTAGGTAGAGTTAACACAAGTGTAGAGCACATGGCAACTTTGAGACCGCGGAAGGCATCTAAAGCTGCAGCAGACCAATGGAAAGAATTCTTTTTCAACATATCTGTGAGGGACTTGAAAATGGTGCCATACCCTCGAATGAATTTTCTATAGTAGCCAGTAAGGCCCAAAAACCCTCTCAATTGTTTCAAAGTTGTGGGAACAGGCCATTCTTGCATACATTGAATCTTTTCTGAATCAGCAGCTACTCCTTGAGCAGTGATAATGTGACCCAAATATTGTAAGGATGGTTGAGCAAAAGTGCATTTTGAGAGCTTGGCAAAGAGATTATGTTGTCTAAGAAATGCAAAAACCAAAGCTAGATGATGAAGATGCTCCTTGAGGTTGGTGCTGTATACTAAAATGTCATCAAAGAAAACTAGCACAAATTTTCTGAGATAAGGACCAAAAACTGAATTCATTAAGTCCTGAAAGGTGGCAGGGGCATTAGTTTAAAAAAATGGCATAACCTTGAATTCATAGTGTCCATGATGAGTTCTAAAGGCTGTTTTATGAATATCTGGAATGTGCATTCTAATCTGATAGTAGCAAGATCTTAAATCCAATTTAGTAAAGACTATAGCACCATGTAACTCATCTAGTAATTCATCAATGATTGGAATTGGAAACTTATCTTTAACTGTGATATCATTGAGCTTCCTATAGTCAACACAGAACCTCCAAGTGTTGTCTTTCTTCTTGACAAGAAGTATAGGAGAAGCAAATGGGCTTTGGCTGTGCTGAATGAGGCCATCTTGTAACATGTTCTGCACCAGGGACTCCACCACTAACTTATGCACATATGGGAATTTGTATGGTCTGAGACATACATGAGGGGCATTAGGTTTTAATTGAATTTTGTGATCTAAACTTCTTTGAGGGGGAAGTTGGGTGGGTTCAGCAAACACATCTTTAAATTCCTCAAGAAGGTTAAGTACTTCAGGAGGTACTTCAGTGGGTGTAGGTGTGGCTATAATGTGAAAAAAATTGGCCCACTAAGGAAAGGGTATTCTTCTTTAAAAATAACTTCACGGCACTCCCACTCATTATCATTATTGATGGCTTAGATATAGAACCTTGAAGGGTAATAAGAAGATTATTGTGAAGAAAAGAAATTGAGAGTTTGGCTAAGTTGAATGTTACATCTCCCAGAGTGCTAAGCCAATCTTCTCCTAAGATTATATCATAACTTCCTAGTGGAAGTAGTCTTAAATCTCCATAAAATTCTTGATCCTGCATTATCCAATTTAGATTATGGCAGACTCCAGTACTGGTTGTTCTTGATCCATTTGCTACTGTGACAAGCATGTGAGCTATAGGTTGGATATCACAACCTAACTGAGTGACCAGTGCTGAATCTCTGAAGCTGTGGGTGCTCCCTGTATCTGCTAAGATGGTAATTAACTGCATGATTTTTCACAAATCTTGGAATTCTAATAGTATCAGCACTTGTTGCACCTGTAAGAGAATGCAAGGAAATCTCCATATCCGACTCAATTAATGAATCAGAGCTTGCTGTGACAGGTGAAGATTGAGTAGAGTCAGCTGGTTCTTCCTCAATGAGGACCATAAACAATTGTTGAGGTTTACAATGATGACCAGGAGTATATTTGTCATCACAATTGTAGCAGAGGCCTTGAGCTCTGCGTGTGTCCTGCTGGTCTCTTGATAGACGCCTAATTGGTGGTGGAATGTAGAGAGATTTGTTTTGTTGTGTTGAGGGGGGAGGTGTAAGAGAGAAGGTATTGTCGGGTGAGGGTGATGTGGTAGGGGTTTTTTGTGGTGTGGGTGAAAATTTGGTAAAGTATGTGGTGGTGGTAGGGGTTTTGTAAAAATGAGGTTTGGTGGGTCGATAGGTAAGTGAGCTTTCTTGGAGGCGTGCTAGATAGAAGGCCCGTGACAGGGTGGTAGGTTTATGCATTTCCACAGAATAACGAATAATGTCTTTTAATCCCCCTAAGAAACTCATGATGAAGTAGTCTTCCTTGAGAGTGGGATTGTTTAAGAGCATAAGGGTTTTAAGAGGCTCAAATTTGTCAAAATAATCATCTACAGAAGTAGTTTGTGATAGATTATTAAAGCACCCTACAAAGTTCTCATTAGCCAGATCTTCAAAACGTTCACATAATGATGATGAAAAATCAGACCAAGGGATAAAAGGTTTACACCGTATGAAAATCCTGAAACCATGAGTCAGCTTTACCCTCTAGATACATAGCAGCTACTTCAGTTTGTTGATTAGCTGGAACAGATTTGAGATAAAAGAACCTTTCACACTTACGAACCCAACATCGAGGATTATCACCATTAAACTTAGGAAAATCAATTTTTTGGGTTTTGAAATGAGAGTCTTGTGGTATGTGGGAACCTTGACTAGATTCAGGTGTGGTTGGGGTTACAAGAATAGTTTTTTGTAAATTTGTGGAAAGATTATTGATGGAAGAAATAAGTAAGCGCATTCCTTCTGCTGAGTCCTTGCTGTAGCAGCACGTTCTTCATAATATTTGATATGAAGATCCGTGAGTTTATGTATCATAGTTGTCAGCTCAGCAGCTTTATTATCAATATCTTCAATTATTGGTCCTGTCATTGTAGATGATGAAGAGAGATCGTCTGGGTGATACCAATTGTCAGGTACCAAGATGATATTGACAAGACTGAAGTTATAACAAGTATAGAGAAGGACTGTAAGCTTTGGTAACCTCCACACTCAAGAGAGCGCAGCCTCAACTTAATTATCTCATTAAAGAAAACGGATCTCAAAACAGTTTGGTTTAAGTACTGAAGGGGAAAACCTACACTCAACCCTAACTATTTAAGACCCTACACGTGTTGTCATCGTACACGTCAGGTTTAAAAGTAAAGAAGCAATAATTACATTTTAACGGCTATGTAAAGATTGCAGAACTAATACACTCGTATAACTGATAAGGGCAGCCAGAAGGGACATAACATGTTCCATCCCTTCTTTGCTGCCCATCGAGTTGCTTCATGTATTGCCCTGGCTTGTGCTTGCTGTGCATTCTCATCTCTCTTCTGAAATCCTTTTACTCCTATATATATTCCTGCTGCAAATAAATTGGTTAGCATTGCAACACCAAATAAATTGATTTGAAATTGATTTAAAATGAGAAGCTTCCAAATTGATCCTAAGACGAACTTGTGGTAGTGGAGGACGGGGTTGTTGTGCAAGGGAAAAATTAAGAGATGGATGGATGAATTCAATGACACCAACTAAAGAAGAATACTCTGCACTCCACGTTAGGATTTGAAGGACATCCATATTAACATAGCTTCAAACAAGTACTACGTTTGGTTTTAACCAACGAGAGGACGAAGACTAGTTGAAAATAACCGAATACTTGAGTACAAGGAACATCATAATAAAACACAAATAATACAGTTTATTAGGCTAAAGCCTGAAGGAAAATAATTTAACGAAGACAACTTTTCTGTTGTTTCCTATCCAAAACACTGTTTATCTTTGATCAAACAAATTCAGCAACTTAAAATCACATACTAAATCTCAAAATAGCAGGCAGGGTTAAAAGAACATAAGATGAGAACTATGACCCGAAAAAAATTCATAGAAGGCTAGTAGCCTAGGATAACAGGGAAAGCTCTCAGTTTCCCTCGATATTTTCTGCACACGCTCTCAGAATCCATTTTAACTTCTTATAAAAGAAAATAAGTTCATCAAAGTTACAATTGCAAGCATTACATTCTCTGGTATGACTAACTAAAGTAACTTACAAAAGGTGTAATAGAAACAACAGTAAAAAGCTATAAGAGTAATTCATACATTATATAATATTGTCAATAGATTCATAAAAGATAATTTGTTATCTAATCTCTGAATGCTTAATATTTTCAATGAAGGTAATTACCATTACACTTACCTAGAGATCTCTTACTTCGTTTTGCAGCTTCTTCATTTTATCATTGCTTCCTGTCTATTCATTTGAACTTGCTCTTTCACCAATTTCCATGGTTTTGGTATCCTTTTCTCCTAATACTTTTAATGAAACTAAAGTATTCTTGTGAGAGATTGCTCGAGAAATAGAGTTGCCAAAATTGACAACCCTTTCTGCAGATGAAGTTTCCGGATCATAATTATAAATATTCTAATTCTCATAGCACAGAAGCCTACCAGTCTTCGTAAACTCAAATGGTGTTGACACATACCTGTTAAAACTGAACTATTTACTCCAGCTAAAGTCATTAAAGTCATTATCTTTATTCTTCTTCAATAGCCATATTTTACTACAAATATGATCAGGATAACAAATAGCAGTTAAAAAATCCGCTAAAACACTTCGTGTAATAGAAATTTTTGGAACAGCAGATTGTGGCAAAAAAGGTGGTGATGGAAGCTTATTAAATTTTTCATCAGTCAAATGAAAAGAATGAATGGTTCCTACAATGTCCACCCGGTGAAGAGATCCATTTGCAAACTTACCAAAACCTGGGCTCATATAAACCATATTAGTGTCCGCTGTTCCTGCATTTCGCCATCCAGTGCCACTGCCAAGAGTGTATACTTGAACAATTCTACCATTTGAGTCCCCCTCAGACTCATTTATCCGAACAACCTTGTACTCATTGGTGGAAAGAATGTAACCAAATCCAGTCAACCAGTGTTTTCCTTTAAATGCTAGAAGGATGACATATTCTCTCGTCATTGTATTATAGATACAGGTAGTAGCCATATACCATGAATCAAAGCAAATTAAACCATTATATGAGACCGCAATACAATGATCCTCACATGGAAGGTTTAAATCCATCCTTGTTTTTCTACTAAACGGTGTTGCATGACAATTTTCATCATACTCAATATAATAAAATTCTTTAATCCCTTGGACAAAAGTCAAGAATATAAAACTTAACTTACCAGAATCATCGGCAGAATTAAGCCGATTCAAGTGCATTTGAGAGAAAGATTGATGACGAACAACATCCCTCCAAGGTTTGCAAACTAATTTGCGGTCTAGAGCAGATTCAGTTGGTAACCTAGTTAGAATTTCTAACATAATCTCTTTTGGTAAATTGTTAAACTTTCCCATAACGAGAACCCTTTGTTTAGAGAGGATCAAATTGAATTAGAATTTACTTTTCTAGGGTTTCTAATGAGAAATGGATTTCGATTTTGGAGACCAGAGAGCGAGTGATAAATAAAAAGTGAAATGGTTCTTCTTCATTTTAGAGCCGAGGGTTTATGTAGAAAGACAATTATGTATAAGGGATTATGTTTGCTTGAAAAGACAAGCATATCCCTGCTTCTATTGGGAAAAGATGACATATCCCATCAAAATTAAGAAATATTAAAATGTGCAAGCCTATATATACCAAAAGGATGATGTAATTCCATGTCATTTGAGTTCCATTTGAGCTCCAATACTGTAGCTACAAACCAATGTGAGCTTAGGCAGTTGCAAAAAGGCTTGACATAAAATAATCATTGAACCAATAATCACATTTTCTGTATAACAGATCTACCATCAAAATTGAGTGAACAACTACTCACAGGATACATATAAAGGATAAAAGCTAGTATTTGGAAATTGAGGCAGACACGAAATGAGGTTTAATAGAAAAGCTAAAGGAATTTCTAAGGTGTTGGAGCAAACTGGAAAGTTCATCTAATTGATTAGCTAGGAAAGAGTTGGTTCTCTGTTAATAATTATTTGTTTTAAATCTAATTGTTGCTGCCATTTGCAATTTGGTGGAGTATATGGAATAATTCAACACTAAATTATACAACAACAATAAAGCTTAAAACACTAAGCAATAGTGGAACATAGTAGCATATATACTGGTCCTTGTGAAACCTTTTTTTTTTTTTTTTTTTTTTGGTCAAAAGAAAATAAATTGAATTTAGCAGTTGCTTAAAAGTTAAAACTAAAAGGTCAGGTTAGCCCACCTTAAAATTTGTGGAAGTTTTCGTCGGCCATGTAAAAGCCCTAAAAAGAAAAAAAATTAAAAAGATAGACCAACCTAGGATAATAGACGACCTCATATTATATCAATCCCAGCTTAGTTCTTTTGCAATATTTTTTTCGTTCTTATTATTTCTTCATCTGCTGGTTTGGTCATGAGGTAATCAGGGGAGTCCATATTTGTGCAGTTAATGATCGATCAAACTTTAGCTGCCAAGTTCTTTAGTCTTTAGAAATTATATTTCTTATTCTCTTCCAGTATCAATTATCTCTATTTAACTTTATGCAAAACTTAGTGTTTATATTTTGTTGGTTTATTATTTTATTTGATTTTATGTCTAATTAATTGTTGGTGTGGTGTGAGAAATGGATACCAAATTGTTGTTTGTAATTTGATTTAATTGTAATTTTATATTTGCATTCCAAGTAAAGTTTATAATTTCATGACCTTATGTGAAATTCTTGTAAAGATATATAAAATACTAACATTTAAAAATTCCTGACGTCCTTCGGCCATCATTAGTCTAATAATATCGTCTTTTACTATACAGAATTATCCCTTCAATCTAAAATACCTAACCCCGCCACTATACAGGAAATGAAAAGTATCATCCAGCGTCCTTTAAATTTATATATTTTTGCGGCATTTATATTATCACAGTTTGAATGTGTGAATTAATTTTTTTAGCCCCGGGCATGGATTCCTGATTCCGTCACTGAGAGGTTATAAATTTTTGCTACGCATCCTTGCGTAGTGGAAAGTACACAAAAAGTGTAGTTAGCATGGAATAAACATGCAAATTTTTGGCGTGTACACAAAAATGGTTCTTCTTTTTTAGGTTTGAAGAGTTTATGTAAGAAGACAATTGGGTACACGGAGTTGTGTACTTACAGGATAAATTAAGGTATCTATACTTTATGTTATTTTGATGGGTATAGTAATTTTTTTTTAAAAAAGGATAAAGAATGGCAGTAAAATTTGCACAAAATAATCGTTGAACAGGTCACATATTCTGTATGTTTTTACAGCCAAAGTTGAGTGAGCGACTACTTACAGAATATAAAGGATAAAAGCTAGTGATGGATTTTTTGAAGCTAAGGCTAAAAAAAATGTGGTTAAATAAAAAAAGCCGAATGGATTTTTAAGGTGTTGGAGCAAACTGTAAAGGTAATCTAGGGAAAGAGCTGGTTGTCGATTGGTTATTATTTCTTTCAAGTATGGCATTTGGTTCAAACTATTATTACGGAGGCTTGTCATTCATATTTAAATGGAGACTTGAGAGCATCTTTATAAGGTATTCGAGAAAATTGTGTAAAGATGTCAACACAAAATCATAATTTGTGTATGTTATTGAGCTTTAGAAACACAACACATTGGTAACAAAACTCTAAACGTGGGAATTTTTTTTTTGTGGCTGCTAGGATCCGAGCCCAGGTCTCCATGGCCACAACATGGAATTCTTACCACTAAACTACAGCCACACAGTTGTGCTAATCGGTGTCAGAGGCTAAATCCCAGTATATTTATGCAATTTATAATCAACATTCCAAAATTATGCTGCTCGAAACTATGCATTTGACTCGGGAAGGGGCCGGATTAACTAGCACTAGTCATCAAGACATCAACTAGTAGTATAATTCCAGCTGCTGTATTTTGGACGCTTTGGAAAGAACGTAACAACCGTACCTGTTTTCGACAACAAACACAACTTCAAAACAGATGATGATTTTGCCAATGAAGCCAAAACCTCTATCCTGCTTTGGGTTGCAGCTGCAGGAAGAAGAATCCATATAAACTTTGCTAGTTCCGTTCGTGAAGATTGGGAGAATCTTTTTATGTAATTTAGTGTACCTTCCTTTTCTACCTCTTGTAGCCCACTGTAAACTCTTTCTATCTAATATATCTTCTTTTCTGATAATTAAAAAAAATAAAATAAATAGTCTAGCATATATGTCGGGTTTGAATTTGATCTTGTTATTCTAATGATGGTAGATAAATCACAAAACGTTATGGATGTATACTTCCATTATATGTTTATCGAAGTAATGAGATTTTTGCCTTAAGCTTACATATGGTAAAGAATTAAGATACAAATAAACCAATATACTGCAACCTTGAAAAAGATCTTTTTTGGTACACCTTACATTAACCGGGTGTGAAGTCTCACATTTGCTTTCCACTCGCGGTTGAATCTATTATTCAAACGACAACACTTTTTTTTTTTATGCACTTCATGCTTTATGAAATGGGTCGTGGATGGGACTTTGTATATATTCGTTTCTTTATGTTTTCTCCAACATCTCAACCTTAGAACCTCCTACTTGCAATTGATAGATAAAAAACAAAATAAGCCAAGAAAACATATCACCCATTAGGATTCTTTTAGGTGATGCAATATAAGAGTATTATTATTTTATTTTATTTTGACATGATCCGCAGCGGGATTCGAACCTTTGACCTAACAGCTTGAGAGTTCGACCCTAGCCAACTGGGAGTTGGTTTATGTATAAGAAATTTAGTTATACTTTGAATGTGAATTAAATAAAAGAGATATTTTGCAAAAGGGTCGTATCTTTTTGGTCATTAGGGTCTGGGTCGTAGAACATACCGTTGATGCGTTTGGGTCGTAGACTAACCGAAGACCGTTAAAAAATAGTTAGTTGACATTTGGATTTCGCCAAATACCTTGGCCGTCAGTTGACTATCATTGACAGTTAAAATATTTATCCCTCTAGTCCTTTTCCATCTCCTTCCATATGGCGGACAAATCTCTTTCTTCCAAAATTTCTTTTTTGCGGGTCGGGCATTTTTGCAAACAGGTGATGTGCAGTCCTATGCCCTAACCTTTGGTACAATTTCCCAGTCCTAAAACCTTTGGTACCATTTCACAGTTCATACATACACATGGGGGTTGCTTGTGCGTGCCTGCGCTTTAGTGAATGGGAGAAAGGGGTATACTGTTGTATCGGTAGCTAGGTAGATAATGAATGAGCTGGTAGGTTGTTTTTGAATAAATTGATGAATTCGATCAATTAGCTACCGAATGGTCACTGTGTCTCAAATTGATCAGTATAGTGATGTGCAATCTTTGTCGCATAGAAAGATATAAGAAAACTTCATCAGTAAAAAGATCTGATTCGAATCTACATTATGTAGTGGGGCGTATGGATGTATAGTCCTGACTCATGTACGGTAGTTTTATCCCATAAAACGTAGCCGTAGAGCCTGGTTTAGTTGAGTATTTAACTAATTAAGTGAGTTAGGATAATGGGTCATTCCATTCTTTCACAAGGGTATTTTAGTAAAGATATCAAACGGTCAAATTCAGTCTTCAACCCTATCGCTTCAACGACATGTTCTATGACCCAGACCCTAATATCACCAAAAACATACGACCATTTTACAAAATATCTCTAAATAAAATGCGTGTGATAAAAGACTACAAGCTCGTGATCTTTTTTTTCTTCTAATTCAATCTCTTCAGTTATCGCTTTCTGCATTTTATGGAATACAACGTGATTACGTGAATGGGGAATTTCCAACTGATCCAAGTTTAAACCAAATGCATCATACCATGTGCGCCAACATTTCATGATTGGGTCACTAGCGTACGACCTTCTAAAACAAAGTCCTTTTGATTTGATATTTAGCATGGTGGACAAGATTTGCACCCTATTTGGTTCCCCTAACTCTAGGAGGATCGAGACTGGAGTTATAAGTTATTGAGGGGGTCAAAGATTTTTTTCGTGGGAACACACTAAAGAATCCTTAAAGTGTAAAAAACAAAATGGAAGTTCCTCAACTCTCTGGTCTTGCGAAATATCTTGACACAAAATAATCATTGAACCAATAATCACATTTTTCATAGTTATTTTTGAAATACATGTTTTTACGGCCAAAGTTGAGTGAGGGACTACTTACCGGATATGTATAAATAAAGGATAAAATCTAGTGATGGATTTTTGGAGTTTGAGGCCAACGCAAAATATGGTTAAATAAAAAGTTAAATGGATTTGTAAGGTGTCGGAGCACGCTGGAAAGGTAATTTACTCAATCAATGAAGAGCTGATTTTCTATTAATACTTATTTTGTAATAATTAAACTACTAATAATACTACAAAGAACTAAGTACTAATTAATTGCTCAAGTATTAGCAGAGAGTAAGAGAGAGCTTTCTTATTAGCCTTTCTAGAAATGGAATGAGATGATCAAAATACAAAGACATAAAGAGGAATATATAGTGTCCTCAAATGAACACATTCCTGACACCCACTAACTTCATGTGTCAATCATTAGTCTAACACTACCATGAAAATAGAAACATATTAATGTTGGTTTCAAAAGGGAAACACCAATCGCATGCATTAATGCACGCAGTAAGGATCAAGATAGGAGTGAAAATGAGTTTATTGACACCTCATGCTTAAGTGACATGCATGTTAATTAGGATAGCCACTAACTTATTTAATACTCCCCCTTGGATATCTACAATTCACAACGATTGCCTCGTTAAAACCTTGTCAGGAAAAACCTAGAGGGAAGGAAACCTGAACTAAGAAAAAAGAGTACAATCCTAGAAAAGTAGTTACACAGATGTTGCCTTGTTAAAAACCTTGACAAGGAAGAACCCCCGAGGGACAAAAACTTTGACGAAGGGAAAAGAGTACAACGCGTCAAGATCCAAGACTAACACCCTGATCGAAACTTCATTGAGTTTACTGCTTGTACAGATGCCGCATTCCGATACCATAAACTAGCTTTCTGGAGACTGTTGTTGGTAAAGACTTGGTGAATAAATCTTCATAGTTTTCACATGACTGTATCTTCTTGATACATATCTCTTTATTCTTTTCTAGATGGTGAGAATAAAATAGCTTTGGTGAAATATGCTTTATTCGATCACCCTTGATGTAACCTTCTTTCATCTGTGAGATACATGTTGCATTATCTTCATAGATGACGGTTGGTACTTTCCTGGAAGAAGATAAATCACATGAACTTCGGATATGGGTGATTAATGATCTTAGCCATACACATTCTCTGCTAGCTTCATGGAGGACGATAATCTCGGAGTGGTTGGAGGAGGTAGTTGGAAAGCTCTGCTTATACGATTTCCAATAAATTACAGTACCGCCACTCGTAAACACATATCCAGTTTGAGAAATGGCTTTGTGTGGATCGGAGAGAAAACTGCATCTGTATATTTCTTTAATTGCGAAGAATGTGATACATCCTTTGAGTAAAACAATCCCATGTCTGCAGTACCCTGGAGATATCGAAAGATATGTTTTACACCTGCCCAATGTTTCTTCGTTGGTGCAGAGCTGAATCTTGCTAACAGATTAACAGCAAAAGAAATGTCAGGTCTAGTATATTGTGCAAGATACAATAGTGCACCAATTGCACTCAAATATGGTACTTTTGGACCAAGAAGAATTTCATTTTCTTCCTTCGGACGAAAAGGGTCATTTTTAGTGTCAATAGATCTTACTACCATAGGAGTGCTAACTGGATAAGATTTATCCATATTGAAACGTTTTAAAAGTTTCTCAGTGTACATCTTCTGGTGAACAAGTATGCCACTCGGATAGTGCTTGATCTACAAGCCGAGAAAATTTTTTGTTTTTCCAAGATCCTTAATCTCAAATTCTCCCTTTAAGCATTCAATTTCCTTTAGGAGTTATCCAGGAGTTCCAACTAAGTTGATATCATCAACGTATATAGCTATAATAACAAATCCTATTGTAGTCTTCTTTATAAAGACACGTGGACAAATATGATCATTTACATATCCCTTAGTTATCAAATATTCACTTAGACGATTATACAACATTCGTCCAGATTGCTTTAATCCATATAAAGCTATGTTAAGTTTAAGTGAATACATATGGCGTGGTTTGTTTTCAGACAATGTAAATCCTTCCGGGATTTTCATATGTATGTCTGTATCCAATTTTCCATACAGATATGTTGTAATCACATCCATCAAATGCATATCAAGTCCTTCAGAGACTGCCATACTAATCAAGTATCGGAACATAATAGCATCCATAACATGGGAACATGTTTCTTCATAGTCAATCCCAGGTCTCTGCGAGAAACCTTGTGCTACAAGTCTCTCTTTATAGCGAACAACTTCATTTATCTCATTACGTTTTCTTACGAACACCCATTTGCAACCAACTGGGTTCACATTTTTAGGTGTTAGGACTACAGGTCCTAAAACATTGCGGTTAGTGAGAGAGACTAATTCTGTTTTAATGGTGCCCTTCCATTTTGGCCAATCATGTCTATTACAACATTCTTCTATAGATTGTGGCTCAGGGACATCTTTATCCATAGTAATTTCAGTAGCTACTGTAAATGAAAATTTATCATCGACAAGAACCTTGTTAAGATCCCACATTTCTTTCTTGCATGCAAAATTTATGGAAATTTCTTCATTTCCTGGTACCAGTTCCCTTTTAGGGGCATTTTCCTCGACTAGAGGTAGTAAGTTTGGAAATGAGGATCGTTTATCTATAGTCTCCTTTTGAGCACTCTCTTTGTCGATTCTGGTTGGCTTTTCCTTTTTCTAGGAACAGAATCTTTTGAACCAATGGGGCGTCCACGCTTCAGGCGTACCTTAGACGACTCATTTGCTGGAACAGTCATGACCTGTCCAACTGGGACATTAGTACGTGCCGAGAAATTTTTAGCGGGTATGTATGATTTGGTTACTCTTGCCGTATCGACAAATGCACCTGGCATTTGATCAGCAATGTTCTGAAGAGGATAATCTTCTGCACTTCAATTTCTGATTGATTTGTGCGGGGTCAAGATGAGACAGAGTAGGTACATACCAAGAAAGTTTACTCCGTTCTTATGGCGTCTCAAATTCTGCCCCTAATGGTGGTAAAATTGTCTCATCAAAATGACAATCAGCAAAACGGGCTGTGAATATATCACCAGTTAAAGGCTAAAAATATCTAATAATAGATGGTGAGTCAAAACCAACATATATACCTTTTCTACGTTGTGGGCCAAATTTTGTGCGTTGTGGAGGTGCACCAGGCACATATACACAACAACCAAAAACACGCAGATGAGAAACATCTGGTTGATGGCCCAAAAAAAGTTGTAAGGGAGAGTATTGATGATTTACAGTGGGCCGAAGTCGAACTAAGTCCGCAGCCTGTAGAATAGCATGCCCCCATGCAGAAACGGAAAATTTCGTTCTCATTAACATGGGTCGAGCTATTAACTGCAAATGTTTAATAAATTATTCAGCTAAACCATTTTGTATATGAACATGAGCTACAGGATGTTCAACATCAATACAAGCAGACAAGCAGTATGCATCAAATGTTTGTGATGTAAATTCACCAGCTCCATCTAGCCGAATAGATTTTATAGGAAAATATGGGAAATGTGCACGCAACCTAATTACTTGGGCGACAATCCGAGAAAATGCAACATTTCTTGTGGATGAGAGACAAACATGTGACCATCTAGCAGATGCATCAATTAGGACCATACAAAACTGAAAAGGTCCACACTGAGGGTGGATAGGTCCACATATGTCTCCATGGATCCTCTTAAGAAAAGTTTGCGATTCAAGAACAACTTTTGTTAATGACGGTTTGAGGATCAATTTTCCCATAGAGCAAGCAATACAATTTATATTTTTGGTTAACAAAAGCTTCTAGTTTTTCAAAGGATGTCCTTGAGAGTTCTGTACTATTCTACCCATCATGGTAGATCCTGGGTTCCCTAGTCGGTCATGCCAAAGCTTGAACATTTTTGGATCATTAAACTTCTGGTTTATGATACTATAAGATTCAATAACTTTGATTGTAGTAAGATACATCCCAGAAGAGATAGCTGTAAGCTTCTCGATAAGACCTTTCTGGCGTGTGTCAGATAATGTGATAGATAAGTACTCTGTATTATCTTCACTTATTGTTTCTAAATGATATCCATTTCGGCGAATATCTTTGAAACTTAACAGATTTCTCAAAGATTTCGGAGAATACAAGGCATCACTGATATTCAGTTCTGTACCTCCTGGTAAGATAATATTGGCTCTTCCGGAACCATCTATTAAATTTGTTGAACCAGAGATAGTGTTTACTTTTTCCTTATATCCTTTTAAATCAGTAAAATATTTATTACTGCGAAATATTGTATTAGTCATTCCGCTATCTACCAAACAAATATCTTTACCGTCAAGATTAATTTTTGATAGATTACTTCTGAAATCCATACCCTTCACAACAAATATAATACATGGATAACAATGAGTTAATAAAACATATATCTTATATTAAACATGTAATTATACATAGAAAAGATGGTATGCAAACCAAAATACAACTTCGAGTACACACAACTATATTACAAAATACACAAGTTCACAACTAGTTTACAGAACTAGTTAAGTTCTTCATCATCTGACTTATTAAGAAAATCAGATATGTCCCACTTTCCTTCTTCTGACTTTGTAAGAAAATCAAAGTCTAACTGGGGAGAACTAGTAGAAGCCTCATTAGTCTCTATAAGATTTATCTCAATATCAACTGCAGGTTGCTTCAGGGATGCGTGATATAGATTTACAAGATGTTTGGCAGTACGACAGGTACGTAACCAATGACCAGTCATACGACAACGGTAACAAACATCTTCCTTGTTTTTTATAGGCTTGTCAGACGAATCTTTTCCTTTATCTGGCTTCTGCTCTTTCTTTGGGGTGCCATCATTCCACTCCTGGTGGTTTGGATTGAACTGTGAATTCTTGTCTTGGTTCTTTTTATTCCCACGACCACGTTTCCCTTCACCCTTATTATTACCCCGTCCATTACCATTGGTAGAACTCGTTGTTGCATGTGCTTCAGGCACGGAAACAGAGCCCACGAGACGAGATTCATGATTTCTTAATAATAACTCATTATTCTGTTCTGCAACAAGCAGACATAAAATCAACTCTGAGTATTTTTTAAAACGACGCTCTCGATATTGTTGCTACAAGACAACACTCGAGGCATGGAAAGTGGTAAAAGTGTTCTCTAACAATTGTTCGTCGGTTACATTTTTACCACACAATTTCAGTTGTGAATTGATTTTAAACAATGCAGAATTATACTCAGAAACAGATTTAAAATCTTGCAAACGTAAATTCAACCAGTCATTTTTGGCTTTAGGCAGAATAACCATCTTCAGGTGTTCATATCTATCTTTCAAGCAACTCCACAGAACCTTAGGGTCCTTAACGGTCAGATATTCTGATCTTAACCCGTCGTGGATATGATGACGAAGAAAATTAAAGCCAATGCTCTATCCTGCTCGGATGCAACATTTCCCTCTTTAATTGTGTGTGCAAGATTCTTAGCCTGAAGATGTAACTCCGCATCCAGAACCCATGAAATATAGTTGTTACCAGAAATATCTAAAGCTGCAAAGTCTAGCTTAGTAAAATTTGACGGCATAACGATAATATAATAATTAAAGTTACCTTTCGCTTTGGAAAATCTTGGCAGCTCCTATTTTATCAGAACCAATAATAACTCAAAGCTCGAAGAAAATAAAGCCAACTCGTCGTTGATAACGTGTAATAATTAAACTACTAATTATACTACAAAGAACTAAGTACTAATTAATTGCTCAAGTATTAGCAGAGAGTAAGAGAGAGCTTTCTTATTAGCCTTTCTAGAAATGGGATGAGATGATCAAAATACAAAGGCATAAAGAGGTATATAAAGTGTTCTCAAATGAACACATTCCTGACACCCACTAACTTCATGTGTCAATCATTAGTCTAACACTACCATGACATATTAATGTTGGTGTCAAAAGGGAAACACCAATCGCATGCATTAATGCACGTAGTAAGTATCAAGATAGGAGTGAAAATGAGTTTATTGACACTTCATGCTGAAGTGACATGCATGTTAATTAGGATAGCCACTAACTTATTTAATACTCTCCCTTGGATATCTACAATTCTCAATATTTCTTTGAAGTGTAGCATTTGGTTCGAATTATTATTAAGATGCACTGTCATTCATTATTTAAAGGGAAAAATTTGGGCATCCATAAGATCATCTTTATAAGATATTTGAATAAGGTGGATAGGATAAAGATGCCAACACAACAATATTATTCCATGATGATATCGGTGGTGGTCATATAGATGATAACAATTTCAAATTCTCAGTAATGAAAAAAAATATCAGAAATCATAATTTGTGTATGTTGTCGAGCTTTAGAAGACATTTGTTAACGGTGAGTTTTAAGTTTATTAAAAAAATCATTTGTATTACGACCGACTATATCCATGTGCTAACAGTTTCTGCCTAACCGGCGGAAAGCTAGGTGGCCGAGGCTCTTTCCCAGATGTCAAAAAAATTTGCTGCGCTCCCCGGCGGCCTGGCATGTACATAAAGTGCATTACTGCGGGTCGAACATTTGACCTTCATATCTGAACACCCTCCCATCTCAAACGACGTCTGCTTTCTTCTTCAATGCACCCTTCCACCACCACCGCCCACCATACTAATCAAAACACACTGAAGAACCAAATCCTTAAACTGTAAAAAAAAATGGAAGCTTGGGTTCCTCTGTTTGACATCTTTCTCAACTCCCCATCACTAGAATTTGAAGCATCTATTTGGTTTTCATCAAATTCTTTAAACAATTCCACAACAACTACATCAACCAATTCATTCCTTAAACTTCTCTCTAAACCAATTGACACCATTACGACAAACCCATCTTCATCATCATCATCATCATCATCATCATCTTCCTCTATTCAATCGAAAAGGTAACAAAATTGAAGAACCCCCATTTCTAATTTCTCCTTAATTTTCAGTTTTATGAGATTATTTTACTAAAATTTTCTTGCTTTTTTGGACAGATTTTTGTATATACAGACTCTTCCGGATGCAGTACAGTCTCGGATACTATCATTTCTTACTACTGAGAGTAAGAGATTTTGTAAGAGGGAATTATGTTTACTTGCTGAGAGTGTCTTGAATGGTAGTGAAAAGGTTGATTTTTGGGTTAAGAAATCTGCTCATAACTTGCTTGATAAAATGTCTGACTCGGGTTTTAGTCTGTTTTCGTCGTTGAATTTGAATGGATTTGAAGAGGAGGAGGAGTTTTTTGCTTTGCCCAGTTGTCTTCAGGGTAGTAGTAATAGTAAGAGTTCTGTTCTTCCATGGCTTCCTCTAACATTTGATGAGTTGAGAGAAAGTGCTTCAGTGAGGTGTATTGCAGATGAGAGTCCAGATGAAGCAATGGAAGTTGAAGAATTAAGCGAAGTAGAAGAAAAAGATGAGGTTTTGAACCAGGTGGATGTCTCTATTGATTCTGAAGTTCGAACAAAAGCGGGTTCTTTGAAAATGAAACTCTTAGAGTGTGAATCTGCAAAAGGAACTGCAAATTTAGCTAATGAAATTCGCGAACTTTGCTTCGAAGGAGATGGAAAAGAGGTTAGAAATTCCTTTGCGGTATTGGGTCTGATTGAACCTTGGGAAGTTGATGATGAAACTGCTTCGATTCTAATAACGAATCTATTGGGTGTAAATGCTAATGAAAGTGAATTTTCATGGGCAAGCAAGGTTCTGTGTTCAATTATCTTACCGAAATTGTTGGTTCTTGATGGCTCTGCTTCAAGAGTGTTAGTAATCACGACAATTGAGTCTTGCAAACAGCGGCAGAAGACTGCTGTAGATGCACTTTTGTTTCCTTTGATTCTTCGCAAGGAGGGGATTAATACCCATATATGTGATGTGATGTCAAGGATCATCAAGGAATGTCTGCATCCAGCTCATGTGTCTGCCTTCTGCCAGAGGTTACTTTGTGGAGAAGAACAATCGAGGAAATTTATCTGTCTTCCCTGCCATCAGCATCTGTTTTCTGATAAACTGGTATGGACTGAACCACTATTTACATTGTTTCAAAACATCTTGAATCAGAATATTTCATTAACTCAGGATTCAATTGATCATCTTGTTTCTGTTGTTCGAGAATTAGCTGGTAAGTATTCAAAATCACTAAAGTTCAGTACCTTTTTGTTATGTTTAGTTACCAAATGTCATCCTTCTTTAAAGCATCATAAGCTTATATTGACACCAACAGTTGAGATGACTAATACTTTCATGACTAAATCTATATTAGCAAAATTGAATAGTTTGTGACAATGCTGTAAAATCTGTTTGTTTGGTCTGGTTTGATAACTTTTTTTAAAATTCTGTCTACTCTGAACAAGTTCTGACCAGTTGTACAGTTTCACTTTCAAGAAACATAATATTATTGAGATTAACGTTTGGTACATTGAGTGTTATTTATTGTTTACCTTAGATTCGTCCACTTTCGTATAAATACTGTATATTAACTATGTGCATATCATTATGTATAACACTTAACAAGTTTAGATCACCATGTCGATGAGATAATTAGCCAATTTTCTAATAATGGTGACACATAATTCAAATATGATCTGACCAGATAATATCACTTAAACACTTTCATACTGATGGAACAGTAGAAAGAACTTAAGGTGGGACCTCATAATACCCTCACAAGCACACAATAGACATAGTAAGTAATGGAATTTATTAGTAATGATCATTAGCCCATTAAGCGGGAAGACTGCACTGTCCAGATGTCATCTTCTTCATGGTTTCAAATCTGGGTCCTTTCTCTGAGAACTTGGTGGTGGAATAAACCTTTAGATAGTCTTGGAAACGGAATTGATTAGGATATAGAAGTTCTGAAGCTGGAGAGATTAGGGCATCCGGAGCAGGATTATAGAAAGTAGCTATAGAAAGCCTACTCCCATTCTTATCAGCCAAAACACGATGCAGAGTACTTTTGTATTTACCATTACTTAGCACCTCGATCTGATCACCCGTGTTAACAAAGATGGTGTTGTTCTTAGAAGGTGGTATTTCCACCCATTTCCCATCCTTTAGGAATTCAAGACCGGGGACTTGGTCGTCTTGGAGCAAGAGAATGATTCCACCTGCATCGGTGTGTGCCCTGAGTCCAGTTACTAGCTCAGGTCGATCGCACTGAGGGTACTTAGCAACCTTTGTTCCGACTGAAGGACCTGCAGTTGCTGAAAATGCCTTCTTCATGTAGTCTTTCTCCAAACTTAGGTTTTCACAGATGAGCTCTGAAAGTTTCTCGGCTAACTTGATGATCTGATTAATGTACTCGTCCATCACCTTTCTGCAAATTTACACCACTAATTAGTAAACACACAAACACAATTGCAGATAATGAGTGCTTTACTGGAAAATAGCGTGAATTCTGTTAAGTCACCTGAGTTCATCTGACAGGTTTATTGACTCGTCGAACTTAGCTTTTGGTCGATGCCAGATGAAATAACTACTTTCCCAGTCGGAGTCCACAGCTGGGGCATCTCGACTCTCTAACCCTTTTGCCATTTCTGATTCATAGAACCTTCTTTTCATGCATTCCTCATAGTGCAAATTCACCAACTTTTTCACTTTATCCATCAGCTCTACATTGATTCCATGGTTGGTCACCTGCAAATATCACAGAATTCAGATTGTTAGTAGTATTATAAGATTCCTAACCAATATCTATTGTAGATTTACAGTAAGTACATATCAGGAGCAGGCTTCATAAAAGATTCAAAAAGCTGCATAATAGTATACAAATACTAGCATTGTGATCTTGATGTAGTTGTTTGGGATCAGAGCTTGTAATCCATTAAATAACCATAATAGCTGTCCTTTGAAATGTACATCTGAAGTTATATAAAGTTTCACATTGTATGATGCAGCTTTTCATAATTTATACTTGCAGTAGCAGGTTTTGGCACTAATTTATAGACGGTATACGAAAACATCTATATTCAGATTTAGAGATATGTTATTGAAAGAAATTCTAATTCATCCAAACCTGAAAGAAACCCCAATTTTCACAAGCTTGGTGAAGGAGCTCCATTGTTTCACTCTTCAAGTTGTCACTGAGACCTTCAAGATCTATTACAGGAATCTCCATGACTATCTTTAAACTTTGTTGAATTGAATGTAGTGTCTCATACTCTCATTGGTCGTATTTATAGGCATTTTGATACAACCTTATGATTTATCTTTTTGCTAGCAATTATTCTATTGGAAGGCACTGAATTATAGAAAAGTGGTTTATTGCCAATAGAAAATTAAACCTCTTCTTGGGAGAAGGGCTGTTTGGGTAACCTTGAGATGAGCAAATTTTGTAAAGTATTCTAGTCTAAATTCGCTTATCTCTCTTTGAACTTTTCCCCAATTAGATATCTTCTACTGCAATACTCTTATTACTTTAATTTGTACCTGAACTGGTAAGAGTTTATTTGCTTCTAAAAAGTGTCCAGACAGAGCTTGAAGGAGTAAGGAAACCAACTTCATTTTTCTGTGGGCAATTGTTAGTGTTTTCAAAACATCTTTTTGAGTCTGTGTTTACTGTTTGTGATAGAAAAGTAGAGAGACATAATAATCAGACACTGCTTACCAGCATGTGTTGTTGCTGAATAGTCTGAAACTTTGCTTTTTCTGGTTGCTAAGTGTTAACGTTTTGTGTTTATGTTCATGAATCTAGTCAGAGATGTTGGAAATGAATCATCATAGTTATAATTTTGCTCTCACATGTGTTACTAGGCTTCTTTTCTCAAGGCATACAGCCCCTGGTTTGGCAATTGGTGTTTGAGCACTTTGAAATTGAAAAGTCATTACGTTCCTTCCAACCTTAAAAAAGTGCCTAGTATTGATTCCTTAATTTGATTTACAAGTATATGATTTGTTATTGATCAAGTTGATAGAAAAGCAAGTTCATTTAGAGATTGCTTCTTTGTATATCTAGCTCTGTACAAGTGGGTACTGACACTACAGTGCAAGTGGGTATTGACATTACTACGGCCCAGGGTTCTTAACGGATCGAGAAGTACACTCCCCGGAGAAATTAGACTCCGGAAAGGAAAAACGGAGTCTAAATTTAACTGAATGTCATGGACCAAATGGGGTTTCAAATTTTAAAAAAATCGGTCCATGATCATTTTTGATCGAGACACAGAGGGGCAACTTGAGCTGGTGGGGCTGAGCCAGAGCTTGTAATGTAGTCTGTGAAGGTTGTCTTGTACTAGACTCAATCAGTGTCAGGTCAAACCTGATTTTTGTGTTTGATCCACATCTAAGTTTTCAGATCAACATTTCTTTGTGTGTGGGAGAAATCAACTCTAGTTTTCTGCTTCGAAAATTAGAGAAAGTTTTAGGGCCTTCGAGAAATGCTCAAATTACTAGGTTCATAACTTCACATCACAAAACAAAATCCACATTTTAGTTTTTGGGGTTCTTCAAAAAGAAAAGTAGTAAGTGAACCTCTTTTCCCATGATTTGGAATTTGGACTAGATCCAATGCCTATATCATTCAAATGTCAGTAATCCTAATTACTTGGGGCTTCAATACTTTGGATACACTTTTGTTCCGGCCGATTGGAGTTTCATATCCCCGGTATGGCAAGTCCGGTGCCGTCGAGCATTGGGCTTGATTTTCTTTTAGCATTGGGCTTGATGTATTGATATTGCCCTCGTTCAGTGAGGGTGCATTCAATGAATCAGTGTTCATCTTTCATTCTCAAATTTTTCTCAAACTACACTATAACATTATTAGTTCATTATTATGATTTTTATTCATGTGGTGTTTGGAAACCGGATACATCTTTAGCGGTAACTTTTCGACATTCTAGAAGTACAAATGTCAGAAACTGAAGTTGGGAAAAAAAAATTGAGGTCAGATGTTCGAATTTCGGAATTTATAGAACTGCAAATTTACTTATTTGAAGTTAGCCAATAGTGCAACCAACTTTACAAAATTATGACTACACATAAGTTGCTTGACTAATTTACCACTACATAAACTTTCTTACTAGAGGGAAAACTGCCGATAATTTTCTTGATCTTGCTGTGTGCAGTATGTTCTTGGAGTCCCCGTTGGTTGAGCTAAGTGATACTAGACTCCTCTCGCCATAAGCTTCTATATTCCATTTTAAGGAAGCATTATGCTGGATATTGGTAACTTGACATTTTTGACTCACAGGGTCATATAAAACTAAAAAGCAATCCGATGCTTCGTTGGATGTCACGAATAAAACTTCACCGTTTTTGAATTCCCTTAGTATTTTCACATGGCCTATGAATTCCCTTAGTATTTTCACATGGCCTATGAACTTCGCAACTTCTGGGATCTGGACAACGAAAAGTCTCGTCCATGATTTAGTCACATTGTAAGCCTTCTTCACCCATACTTCAATATTACAACGGAAGTACGTTGGTCGTATTATGCAAAGGCACCCTCCTAAAACACCCAAAGTGTTGTCATTACAATGTCTCTGATAATTCAATGATTCATCGACTAGATGGGTGACAGCTACTTCCTTGAAGTTCTTACATGAGGTGTGGAGCCACTCCACTCATTGCCAATTGGTTTTGAGTTAGCCCACACACTTCTATTATGGTATCAGAGCTAGGCCCGTATGAGAGATGGAATGAGAGTAGACCCAAAGGGCTGCCCGTCCACCCATACAGAGGTCCATGTTATAACTAGGCTTAATCTCCACCCTACACGTGGAGGGGAGCATGTTGGAGAAACTATAAAATAGTCTCACATAGCTAACTCCTTAGCCTAGATCTTAATATATAAGGTGTGGAGCCACTCCACTCATTGCCAATTAGTTTTGAGTTGGAAGCCCACACACTTCTATCAGATAGGCTGCATCGATGAGAGGCACGGGAACAAACACTTCAACAAGATGAGTGTAGAGGATAAAATCAACACTTCCTGTTTCCGGAATCGGTTCTACCTCAGAACCACTACTGTCTTGAAAGGAAATATCATAACGCTGTTGTCTTTCTTTGTGTATGAGTTCCTCTACCGGAATCCCATACAAAACCAGTACTACTCCGTCTTGAATCCATCACTAACTTTCTACTCATTACTTAGAAGCTTTAATTTGAGTGAGATTTAGAGTTCGTTGTGGTGCTGATTTGGGAGAAAGATAAAAAGATAAAAATGAGATCTAGATTAGACTTTTTAGAATTAGGGCAATGATATTTCCTTATATAGATTGGGCAACTGAACTTGGACCGAGCTGCAAGCCCACTAAGAGTATTACCCATGGGTACGGATTTAAGTTTATCAGAAGCAGATTTGGGTATTGCTCGCTCCATTTGTTTAGGCATTATTTTCCCTGGGGTTACACTGATAATCAGTGGCACGGGTAATGAAGCGCATTACATGAAAGATACCCTGGATCAAAGAGAGGTAGGAGAAGAAAATAAAATCGTACTAGACACAGCTAATGAGAAGCTTCCCGACCTATACGGGAATAAACTATTCACCAAGATGAGTGTAGAAAACAAAATTAACATTTCCAGTTATTTTGAGAGGAAATATTAATGTTGCTATCTTTATAATACCAGAAGAGTTTGAATGGAAGAAACCTCTCACCTCTCTCTTTGTGTCTCTCAGTCTGAACCCTTCAAGTTTTCAGCTTGAAGAAATTCGATCTAATTCGAGATAAAAATGTATATATCTATATGAATACTTTAGGAACTAGTAAACTCATGTATATATCTATATGACATAGTCAGTAAACTCATTAATGACGGCGAACAGATCCAGGCTCTCTCACTCTTTTCAGTTTCAGTGGAGTGTTGGGAAGATGTTCCATGACTGTAATTCACAACGGGTAACTGAAAAAAAGCACAAGAATGGCTCATAGTAAAATTTCTAAGCCACCGTTTAAAAAGTTGCACAGCATTGCTAGTTGCTACGGTGTTGTCAGAACGAGCCTTACTTCGATTTAAATGTACTACTGAATTTCTAACCCGCTTTTTGATTATAATGTTAGCTAATTAGCTAATTCTTGATTTCCCTGAACAAGACTTGAAGTTGAACGGTGGAATATGGAGGTGGCAATTGATTAGCAAAGAGTTAAGTGGTAATGGTGGATGTGGATATAACAAAAAAAGTGCGTGAGAAATATGGAGGTGTTTGAAAAGAAGCAGATCAAAACTTTATCCCCTAAACTCATTGAAAATTAGGATCTGAAAATTTATCCCCTAGACACAAGTAGTAGTATAAACAATAAACTAGCAAAAAGATTGGAAGTCTAAACAGATTAGCAGGAATTTGAAACACAACAAAAGCACTTGATAAAAGTGTGTACCTAACAAATGTGTTAATCTAGCTACATGCATATATCCATATCTCGGAAAGTGCGAGTACAACTACACACAAGAACTGCCACTAGTACTCCCAGAGTACATGTTTACAAGTAAAGAAGACAAATTGTATTCCACCAATAAAAGTGCAACAAAATAATATTGAATTCATGTTTGCAAAGCTACAGATCACAGAATTAGATTACAGCAAAATTTTGAGATAAAAAGCTGGGAAGTAAAGATGTTTGCAACTGACAAAAGAATACAAGAAACTGAAAAGAAGAATAAGATGATGAATCTTTGATAATGTATTTAGTCCAAAATGAATGCAGTGAGAAAATACAAAATTGACTTAGCTTGTGTACTGTACTTCCAGATGCGATCCTTGCTTTTTTTCACCGGTATCCCAACTTCACCCTATTACCTCTACCCTCGACATAAACCTGCAGCTGGTGCTGGTACATCAACTGTACATGCAAGAGGACTTCCTCTTCCCCACTGACATTAAGGGCTGACTTTCCATGATGGAGCAGTGATAGCATAAGGATTCCAAGCTCCATCAGGTATGGGCATCCGCATACCATTATGTACTGGTGTTTCTAGTACCTGTGCAGTTGCTGTAACAAGTTAGATCTACGCTTATAGATATAATTGGGCCGACCGAGCGAAGCAAGGGAGGACCTTTATATGGCCACTTTTTTGTAAATAGTAAGTGATCAATTGACACAAAAAGATTGGATTTGGTGTCCGAAATAGATTTCAATCAACAATGGAAGGTTAAAAGAACCCCTCCATGTTTCATTTCTCACTAACACTAGCATAAATACAACACAAAATGAAGGGTTATCACGTAAATTTCGTGGGCAGAAAAAAGGACACGGAGGTTGGAAATGTTTAATTGTTGAGGAGCAGTTCAGTAAAACCCAAGGTAAAGTGACCTAAAGGTTGTAGGATCGAATCCCGGCCACCTCCTTCTTCTTTTTTCCTTTTTTTTTTTTTTTTCCTTTTTCTTTCTTTTTCAGCCATGAAACTGATAGTGGAGATCGAGATGAAGAAAGAAATTGAGCATAGAAGTTAGGGTTTGTGTCGAAATTGAAGAATTAGAGTATGGGTGTTGGTTATGAACCCTTGAGTTGGTCAATTCCAGTTGGGATTTGAGAATAATCGAAAAGGGGATTTTGGGTGTTCTTGTTTTGAGATTGAAGGTACGATTTCAATCTTATTTCTTCCTGCTCCGATCTATTGAACGTTCATCATATCTTCTTCAATGATTCAATCACTCAAGTGCTATCAATTTTATTGTCGAATTAAGTATGAAGAACCTAGGGTTTCCTTAGGATTTGATTTCAACACTGCTTGAAACTGAAACATGATATATAGGGAAAGAATTTTCTAGGATTTGATTTCAACACTGCTTGAAACTGAAACATGATAGGGATAGAATTTTTATTTGGAATTGAGATTAGGTATATTGTAATCTTACACAAATTTGGATTGGAATAAGCAACATCATTTCAGAAAATTTCATTTATTGTTTGTTGACACTTGGGTCTAATTATAGGCATTTTTTTATCGAACTAAGCTAGGATGGCTTCTTGAGGATTATAGCTCTATGAACAACAATTCCATCATATTATACAATGTCCCTGTTAGATTTTTGCGATTTGAGATATGTCCGACTTGTGTAACAGTTTGTAATGTTTTGTATAGGTCGGTTTCAGTTGAATCGTTCTGTTTTTCCAACTTAACTTCTATGTGCTTAAGGTGTCTTTGGAAGTTTAGTAAAAATCAATAGCTTGTTGCAAGCAAGGTTCTCAAATCCTCGCTTGTTTCTAAATTGTCCCTTTCAGATTCGCCCCCTAGAAATGCTCCTGTTAATTGGTATAAAACAGTTGCTTTAGAAGCGATAAAGGAACATGGTGCCATTTAACTCACCCCCTTTTCACATCGTTTGGAAGAAGAGATTGACAATGTTGAGTATCAGAGGTTGAGGTGCAGAGTTAATTATCATGCCCTTCGGTTTAAGCCTCAAATTATGAAGCTCAGTCTGGCAATAGTCAGCAAACTCCGCTCACAGAGCCACTTCATGTCAATACATCTTCGGTTTGAGATGGATATGCTTTCATTTGTTGGGTAAGTTTTCGTCTTATTATAGTGTTAGTATTCATCTTCATGGAGTGTGGGTCATAAACATATATTCATTCTCGCTTTTAATAGTATAATATTATACATTGATTCTCTTCACATGTGAGGAAGTGTGAATGATTATGATGGTAACTGTATAATGTTCTCTCATCCATTTTTCTATTGGACCTCTATGTTTTCAGGACAGTGAAAAGAAGTAATCATCTCACTGGACTTCTCCTTTACACTCCATGGATATGATTTTCTAGATAATATAGAATAGGTTCTTCCTTGACAAATAGGTTCAGTTGATATCAGTAGAGGAGGAGATGGGTTGGTTTTCATGGTTTTGGTTTACATCAGAGTTATTAGGATTGAACGTTTTGTTTTTTAAAGCAAAAAAAAAGCTTTTTTTTAATCAGAAAATCCTTCTTTCAAGGACATGAACCTGCCTCCAGATGAACAGCGTTGTTGTCGAAGAAGTCGTGCATGGAGATGCAAGAATTTTAGCATGCGTCAGGGTGATGATGATCTGGATAGTGTTCCTAAGACTAGATTTTTTCGAAAACATTACAATTATCGTGTAAACTATCTTCTTAAGAAGAGTAGTGGAGTTGGTACTGAAGGTGCGGGTTGTAGTGCTACTAGGGATTCGAATTGCTCAAAATGGAGGAAGAAGATAACTGAGGAAAATGACTGCTCCCTTGATGTAACAGAAGGAATTCAACCACCTACTAGTAAGTAATTCTTTTTCTATCTTCAATTTACTGATTTTTTATGTTTCATTTGCTTACATGTTGATAGTTGGGAGCAAATTTCATAGTTTCATCTGTTCTTGCCATTGTCGCTGTTGTTCGTTTCGGTTGCTTCCATGATTAAAATATGATAATTGAGAAATTTCATAAGTTTCATTTTGTTAACCAATTGGGAATTTGATACAATTATAGGTGGTAATTCTGCCAATATTGGTCTGGAGAAGTAGAATCAATGACAGGAATTTGGGAAACTGTGGTTGAATTGAAGAGTTTGGAGCATTATAAGAACAAGTGTTTTGAATTGTCTGTGGAGCTTGAGAAGAATAAAGTGGAGTGCACGACAAATGAGACTGAACTGGCCTGGCCCTACAGATGCAGCTGATATAGAAGGTGGTTCTGCCAATGTTAGGACCAAGAGGAAAAATGTCGAAAGAACGGAATGGTCTGGAGAACTAGATTCTTGCATGTCTTATTAACGTGTTCATCTTCTGAACAACTTTTTATATATATTAGTTTAACTCTAAAGTATTGTACGATAAAGGGACAGAAGGAAGCGAAAACTATGCCTCTTGGGGAGCTAATATACCCTTGCATGCAGTGTGCTATCTTTCTCCTAGAGGTATTTTCTTTTTACATTCTAGATTGAATCATTGGGCCGAGCGAAGCGAGGGAGGACCTTCTATATGGTCACTTCTATATCGTTTCGTCGAGTTCTTCGGTCGGCCCTCCCACCGTGGCAACGGTCGTACTAATCATATAAACACATACACAAGAAATTTCAAAATAAACATTAAGAAACCTAACCAGTTCAAAGCAAAGGTTTATTCCGAACCCCAATTTCCACTCTAGTACTCATTGTACATGGATCGATTCAGAAAGTCAGTAGAAATTGAATTGAACAGAAATGTAATAAGAAATCAACAAAATATAAACAGAGATAGAATGGAATTCTACAGTAGTGCATCAAACAGATATATTTAAATAGTTCCCTCAGAAATTATATATGGGTAAACAAAAGGATTTTATTCATTAAGACCAAAAGGAATCTCAGAGTTAGCATGGTTGTTAATCACCGGGAAAGCAACATTTTCAAATTCTGACAAGAACGCTAACCTGTAAATGCATCGAATAACAGAATCCCTACACTAATAGGTTTAATTCCCTGACCATCTAATTCTCGTAATGGGAGACCGTGTCCTTCAGCTCTAACAAGTTTATGTCGTTCTGTAGGTAATACATTCACATAGATTTCATTAGTGGTGGATTGTTGCTTACCATTCTTATCTAACCCAACTTAGTACTAGTAAGTATTAGCATACAAAATATGTGCCACGAAGTCATGATACTTTTAAATTACTACACCAGCTACTTACAATGTAACCTTCTGAAATCTGATCTTTGGATGCAGCCAGAGTAGAAGTGTTTCTTCATACACCTTAATCCTGACAGTTTGAACGCATGTATCATTAAACATGTCTCCACAATCTCATATGAAACCTAATAACAAGACAAACAGAATTTAGGACTATAACATTTTGGTTTTAATTGAATTAATATGGAACATAAAGAAACTAAAAAGGAAATAAACAGAAGAATAAACTAATAACAAAGAATGATAATTAAAACTAAGAATCAAGCATAATTAGAAAAATTACCAGTCGATAAAATATATCTGGACATAGTCTAGACGTTGTTAGTTCATACTCAATTCATCAATCAAATAATTGGGAACAACATCGGGCCACTGGCTCATGACTAATCAGCTTTCTTCCAAATGAACTACCCTGTAGGACAGCCAGCTGACTGCCTCTCAATATGGTGCTGTAAGTTATCAAAGCTGCTATCTGCCTTCTCAGTGAACTGAAAATCATTTATCTTCAATTTAAAGACGACCATGTATTCATTGAGTAAGTATGAAAGAAACTCAAAGAGAACAAACAGAAGGATAACTAGTAAGGCACAATAAACTTCTACCATGTATTCGTTTCTCCTACTATTAGAGACGGCCTCCATCGTCCTGAAATTAGGAAGAAATCTAATTATTTTACTGAAATCCTAGCAGGTATTCATTGAATTGATATGGAACATAAAAGAAAACAAACAGAATAATACATTACTTAGTTTTGAGAGGAAATACCATAATGTTGTTTCGCTCCATCTTCGGATCTATCAACTGATCCTTGTCCTTCATGTTCTGCAACTCCATCCATTTTTCATTAACTGTGAGCCGTAAATCTTCATATTTCATCTACTCATAACCATTGTTATGTTCCCTCTCTTGTTGCACCTCTAAATTCTCAATTTCTTGTCGTGTGCACTTCATCTTCAACGCAATTTCATCCAAACTTATCTGTCTGACTAATCGAGGAAACTCGATATAACTGTAACACAAATATAAGTACACATTTATTTCAGTGTGTAATATACACTATTTTGAATTTCAACATAAACACATTTTTACCAGTATAGAATATACAGACAGTCTAGAATTTCAAAATCAAAAACATAAACACACATTTTTTACAAAAAACAAATATATGCACATTTCAGAATTAGGTCTGTAATTTACCTCCTACTTGTTGTAGGATCCTCGAGAAAATTTCGGGCAGACCCCAGACTGCTTCTGCCTCTCCATATGGTGCTAACTGCCTTTTTTGTGAACTGAAAATATGGAGAGGTAACCTAATTAAATTGATTGAATAAGCAGGAGATATAGAACACTCAAAAGAATACTTACATATTTTTGAGAGGAAATATTATAATGCTCTCTCCGACGTGTGTAAGTTCCTCCACCCGGATCCCATACAAAACCTGTAGTAGTACATCTTGAATCCATCACTAACTTACTACAGGGAGAATCGAAAAGGGATTTAGGGTTTGTTGTGGTTTTGATTTGGGGAGCGAAAGAGAAAATGAGATCTAGAAATTGGAATTTAGGTCAATGATATTTGTATATATATATATAGGGCAACTGAACTTGGATCCAGCTGCAAGCCCACTTGGAAATTATCCATACTTTGGAATTGGATTTTAGATTTTAGCTTGATCCGGGTACTGCTTGCTCCATCACACGGACAAAGTAATCACAGGCAAGCACGGATCCAGATTGCTTAAGAGTGCCGGTTCCACGGAGATACAAAAGGGGAAATATGGACTAATTTTGATTTATTATGGAACGCCAAGCCAGCTATCATGAATAGAGAGTGGACTTTTACTATGCAAGAACTTGAATTACGAAATAGAAAAATCTGTAACAGATATTTAGAACTGTATTCGCAGATCACAAAATTAGAATACAGCAGTTTCTCGAGACAAAAAGATACAAGGTAATCATAATGTCAGATGAGAAAACACCTAACAGAATACAAGAAATTGATACAGAGAATCTTTCCCATCTCTTCGATCATCAAAATTCCATCTCAGCCTTAAACATTCTTCCCACTGTTTTCTCTAACTTGCATGATTGCAGCAACTGGGTTGCAGAATGGAAAACAACTATGTCCCACAATCGCTGCTCGTCATAAGGAAACTTTGCATTTGAACTTTTTCGAAACAATCGTTAAATTATGATCTGCAATGTGAAATGAAATTGGCAAATTAGATAAGATAATATAATTTGCCCAAATTTAGCAATATTTCAAATGAAAATTAAAGTCAATAGCATATAGATACATAAATACACACTATTTCAGCTTTGCATCCCGGAAACCTTTTTACACATCCTGCATGCTTCATTACTTGGTTCCAACACCACCACAAGGGTATGTTGATAGTACTCCTGCTAATACTAGTAATGCAGCTAATTTCACTAATTCTTAAAGCATTAGTAATACTCTGTCCTTAAACCTATTACTAGTGGGTTTTCTTCCTCTTCAAATTTCAAACTCAAAAAATACAGTCTCTCCAAGGTGCATGGCTTTTCCTAGCCTGTTTTATAATCTGTTATTCGAGCTCTGACAACAGTTGCATTCAAGGAAAATGCCTGAATGATCAGAGAACTCTGCTACTCCTACTGAATCAGACTATCAGAGTATATCTTACAGAAATCTTTTCTTTCTCGCACCACATTCACTCAGACCTAAGTAGGGAATTACTGATGGATATTGATTGAATGTTACATGGCTTCACATTAGATACAAACAAATTTGGAATTATGAGATTATGGTATTCATTGAATTGGTATGGGACAAAGAAACTCTGATTACAATAAACAGAACTTCCCCTACTCCACTTACTTTTGAGAGGAAATATCAATATGTCGTCTTTTTGTGTTCTTCCACTGTTCGAGTCAAAGAAGGTCCTCCTCAGCAAGATCACAATCCAACTCCGTCTCGAACACATTAATATCTTGCTGAATTCTTATTGATGTAGTTTGGTCCGAAAGGGTGCATTGACTCGCATACAAAACCTGATTTAGCTTCTGTACTATACCAGTACTACCAGATGCTAGTACTAGTCAGTCTGGTGCTTCGACTGTACAAGCAAGAGAACTTCCAATACTCCACTGACATTGTGGACTACATTCCGCGTTTGAACACCACCATATGCACTGGAGTTTCTAGTACCTGCATAGTTGTTATAACAAGTTAGATCTAGTCTTATCATTATCTAATCCAGCATATATATAGAGACAGAATAATTAAAACAAACACGACACTAAATCTCTTTTCATTGGATCGATCAATGTAGTTAATCACCGATGTATATCTCATAATGAACACCACCCAAAAAGGATATCAGAAAGATTTCATAAAGAACTAAGTCCCAATGCTATATTCGGTATGCACGGAAGATGAGTTTTCAGCTTCTTTATCTTCTCTCCTGATGCTTGCATCTTCTTCCCCTATGTCTGTCGATGGCTTCGACAAACAACCCAGAGTGACATTTCTCATTGTTCCCCTTTGTTTCCCTTCATCTTCTGCTCTGATTTTGTTCCTTGCAGATTTCTTTTCGAACTAGAGTGACATTTCTTATAATCATGAGCTACTGTATAATTCCTTGAGCATCTCCACACGATCCTTGGCTATTAGAGAAGTTTTTTGTGAACCGTGGTGGGGGTAAATCTTTTTCACTTTTGATTTGGGTAATAAGATTCATGGTTTGTGAAATTGGAATTAAAAAATCTATCAATGAAACTCAGATTTCAGTGAATGCCTGCAAACATTACAGAATCATAAACAAACAGCATCTAATTGGTGAAAACACCCCTTTAAACCTAACTAACACACTTAAACCCTAATGCAAAATTGTAAGAGAGATAAAAGATTCACTTACTTGATTCCTGCATACCAGAAGATCTGTCTCTTAGATTAGCAGAAATGTGTTGCAACCCTTGACTGGTCATCAGGCTAAGTCTTATGGGCTAGATTGAGCTGTTAGATTAGCAGAAATATGTTGCAATTCAAAAAATAATCTTTCTCTCTTGATGATCTTTCTCTCCGTCTCAACCCTTGACTGGTCACCAGGCTAAGTCTTATGGGCTAGATTGAGCTGTTAGATTAGCAGAAATGTGTTGCAATTCAAAAAATAATGTTGTTTATTTGTTAACACTAGTTCTCTCTCCTAGCAGTTGCTCGCATGTGAACTAGCAGCTAGATAGTTACGTTGAATCATTCAGTGCTGGGAAAACCACCTTTTCGCGGAATGGTTCAGCGCTGGGCGATTTAAGTCAGATCTGACGGTTGAGATTTAAAGCGCTGAACCGTTCATCGCCAGGCGGTGGTCCCAGCTGACTTGGACTACTAATCTAGCTGCTAGATTAGCACTCCCATAAGACTTAGGTGGTTGTCCTAGCTGACGTGAATTTCCAATCTAGCTGCTAGATTAGCACCCCATAAGACTTAGCCTAAAGATTGTGTGAGTATATTAGTCATATCTTATCATCTGACAGATCTAGTTAGGCTTGATTGGTATCAGCTCAATGCAGCAATGAGATGTATCAAGTTCAAAATTCAAAGTAAGGCTCTCTTACTCCTTGAAGGTTTAGCTAAAGCAGGCTAATTTGTGTAGACTATAATGGTCCATCATGGAAGTTTTCAATCTGTTTCAGTATCTAGCCAACACCTGACATCTATTCAAGTCAATAGAGTTTACTGAATATTGTATCCATAGTTTGGCAGGATACATCTTTCAATGCAGCATTAGACTAATATTGTATTCATAGTTTGGCACGAGGCTAGAGATCAAAAAATTAGATTGCAGCAAAATTTTGAGACAAAAATATACAAAGTGAAAGCTTTCATAGACCAGCAAAATGTAAGTGGTATTTAGGCATACTAGTATTGAGCAGGTGACTAGTTAGGCATACAAAGTAATCGATGGCAAGCATGGATCCAGATCGTCTTACTAAACTTGTTCAAGAGTACCAATCCAAACAAACAAACACAAATAAAAATTCTTAGAGAGTTCCAAAAAGAAAACAATAAAGGACTAAGAAAAACACCCTCTACTCCTTGATCTCTCATAGGAGTCATATATGGGTGCAATGGAGTTTGTGGTCAATGCATTGGTGTCCCATGCCGGTTCAGATCATATATTGGTTGAATTAGAATCAAACCACAAAACAGTTTCTCATCAACGTCTAAACAAAGAAGAGAAGAAGCTCTTCTTATACAGATACATGAAAGAGTACAGGCTGTCATAACAACACTCAACCTGTACGGACACAATGACTAAAAGCACTCAGTTTACAGACTCAGGGCAGACCCTTTACAGACACCTGAGCTGAAATAGAAAATCATACATACTGTCACTAGCCCCCTCAAGCTAAAGTGGTTGCAGTACCTTCAGCTTGTGTTTTAAGAATTCAAATCTTGGAGTACTGAGACCTTTAGTGAAGATATCTGCTGCCTGTTGTAATGTAGAGACAGAAACAACCTACAAATTCTTGGACTGAACCAATTCTCTCACAAAATGAAAGTCCAGATCTAGGTGTTTGATTCTTCTGTGGAAAAATGGATTTGAAGGAAATGCAATGAAGCTTTTATTGTCATAGGAAATAAATGGAGGAGCAGGAATAAAAATGTAAAGATCTTTGAGAATATGATAGATCCAAAGAACCTCTACAGCAGTAGAGGCAAGAGACCTATACTCTGCCTCTACACTACTTCTGGACACAGTAAGATGTTTTTGGATGACCAAGAAATTGGATTGCCACCGAACAAGATATAGTAACCACTCACTGATCTTATATCATCTGGGTTACCATGCCATTCAGCATCAGTGTAGCCTTGCAAAGCATTAAATCCTCTAGAAAATAAAAGACCATGCCCAAGAGTGCCTTTGATATACCTGAGTACTCTCTTAGAAGCCTGAAGATGTGCAGTAGTTGGAGCATGCATAAACTGACAAATCTGATTGACTGCATAGCTGATGTCAGGTCTTGTCCATGTGAGGTACTGTAAGGAGCCAACTAGAGACCTGTATTCTGTAGGATTGGTGAGAGATCCCCATCTGAAGCACAAAGTTTGAAGTTTGCAGGACAAGGAGATGTGCAAGGTTTGATTCCAACAGGATTGCATTTCTGAAGTAGATCAATGGCATACTTATTTTGACAGAGAAATAGACCTTTGGAGTTTATGGTAACCTGCAGTTCCATAAAAAAGTGTAGATCTCCAAGGTCTTTCACAGGAAAAAGAGTACTCAAATGAATAATGAGCTTGTTACAGTGAGAAACATCATTGCCAGTAATAATGATGTCATCCACATAAACAAGCATGCTGGTAAGCTTGGACCCCAATTTATGAACAAACAAATATGGATCAGCTAGAGATGGTTTGAAGTCAAGAGAGATTAGAGCATCTGCAATCTTCTCATACCAAGCCCTTGGTGCTTGTTTCAAACCATTTAAGACTTGTTGAGTTTACAAACATAGTCAGGATGATCCTTATCTTCATAGCCTGGAGGTTGTACCATGTAAACATCTTCTTTAAGATCTCCATGCAAGACATCATTGCTTATGTCAAGCTGCTTAATATCCCAATTAAAATTCACAGCCAGAGCAAGTATAATTCTTATAGTGGTTGGTTTCACCACAGGGATGAAAGTATCTGTGTAATCAAGACCCTCAAGTTGGTGATATCCCTTAGCAACAAGCCTGGCTTTGTGTCTTTCAATAGTACCATCTGTCTTATGTTTCACCTTATATACCCATTTGCATCTCACCAAATTTTGTGAAGGATGTGGTGGTACTTTGGTCCAAGTATCAGCTTCAAAAAGAGAAGTATGTTCTTCATCCATGGCAAAACACCAAATAGGATTCTTGTTAGCTTGAGAGTAGCATGTTGGTGTAGGACGTTCAATGGTTGCCATATAAGCAGCTGGTAATGAATGTTTAGTAGAGAAAAGAACCTTAGGTTTGTATATGTGGTTCTTACCTCTAGTTGTCATAGTATTTGTATTAGTAGTCATGGTTCCCTAAGCAGGTAGAAAAATATTAGAGATAAAAGTGGAATGGGGAATGTCTGAGGTGACAGAAGGAGTAGAAAGTGGTAGATGACATGATGTAGTGGAGATGGAAGATGAGATGGTAGATGGTGAGGAATCCAGAAGAGTAATAGACATGTAAAATTTAGAAAGAACATCACTAAGAGTATTAGTGGAAGTAAGAAATGATTATGCATGGAAAGACCTGTTCATGAAAAACAACATGTCTTGAAACATAAACTTTATGAGAAATAGGATCCAAACACTATAGCCTTTAATTTGAGAGATATATCCTAGAAAAATTCACTTAGAACTCCTAGATTGAAGTTTATTAGAGACATAAGGCTTGAGCAAGGGAAAATAAAGACAACCAAAAGACTTTAGAAATTGATAATCAGGTTGTTTGTTAAACAATTTCTCAAAAGGAGAGAGGGAGTGTACAGATTTTGTGGGAAGTCTATTGATAGTGTAATTAGCAGTAGCTAAAGCATCAAACCAATAAGATAGAGGTAGACTAGCTTGTATGAGAAATGTTCCGGTAATGTCAAGTAGATGTCTGTGTTTGGATTCAGCTACACCATTTTGTTCTGGTGTATGGGGACATGTGAGTTCATGAAGAATACCATAAGAGGAAAGATAAGAATCAAGTTCATCATTCACAAATTCACCACCACCATCAGTTCTTATAATTTTGATAGTAGTGGATAGTTGATTTTCAGTAATAGTTTTGAATCGGAGGAAAACATGAGTAAAATCTGATTTTGTAGTAAGGGGAAAGACCCAACAAAACTTAGTGTAATCATCAATAATGTTGACATAAAATTTGTAACCGTTTACAGAGTTATCTGGAGCAGGACCCTAAACATCAAGATGTAACAACTGTAAAGGAAACATTGAAGCAGAAGTTGATATTTGAAAAGGTTGTTTATGAGATATATCCAATTGACATTCACTACATATAATGGGCTTTGACAGGACATTGTCAAGCTTTATTGTTCTACAGATTTTACTAAAAGACTCAAAAGAGGGATGTGCTAATCTTCTATGCCAAACTTCAGATGAAGCAGCAACACAAGAAAAAGCTGATTTTTAAGGAGTGTGACTGTGAATTGGATAAATACCGTTTTCGCTGGGCCCTTTGAAGAGAATCCTCCCTGATCTCAGGTCCTTGATACAAAAATCAGTGGAGGTAAAGGTTAGAGCGCAAGAATTGTCTCTAGCAAACTTATGAACTGAGATGAAATTATGTGAGGCTTTAGGAACATGGAGAATTTTATTTAAATGAAATTTTTTGGAAGGAAAAGATAAAGTACTAGAACCATGACCTGAGATAGACACACATTCACCATTAGCTGTAGTTACATTTCAGTACCATGATAAGAAGTTGAAGTAGAAGTATATATCCAGATTAGTAGCATCACCGGTTAAATGATTTTTGGCTCTTGAGTCCATGTACCATGGATTTTCCCCAAAAATATTTGCAGAGGCACGCATAGATTGAATGTTTCCTGGTGGATCACTGCCTTGATAAGCAAAGTTGAGGCGATTCCAAGATTCACGAGCATCATGACCATATTTGCGGCAGATTTGACAAGTAGGACGATCTCCTGATGATAGTTCTGAAGAAGCAGGTCTAGAAACAGATTGAGATGAAATTCTACCTGAGAAGAATTAATTTCAACCACGACCTCTGAAGTTATTTGTCTGATATCCACGAACAAAGCCTCTACCAGAACCAAGAAAGTTACCATATTGAGCAGCAAAAGCTCTATTAGTGGATTCTTCATGTAAAGTTTTAGATCTTGCAGTAACAATGGATTCCTCACTAAGAAGAAAATTATGAAGTTCCACACTAGATACAGGAGGAAATCTTATACGAATTGATGTAACAAAGGAAGCATATTCAGCAGATAAAGCACCAAGAGTAACGACAACCAACTCATCATCTGAAACTTTAGATCCAGCAGCTGCAAGTTGATCTGATGGTAGTTTAATCTCATTCAGAAGAGAAGGAATTGACTTATCACCTTGTTTGATAGAGAGAAGTTTGGTGCGCAATTGAATAGAATTTGCTGAAGAGACACAAGCAAATCGATCATTAATACACTTCCACAAATCAAAAGAAGAAGAAACTGAAGCAAAACACGCAATCACAGAGTCTGATATTATTGAATTGAGCCACAAAATGATAGTTGCATCGTCATCCATCCAATCTGAGTAGAGAGGATTTTCGATTCCATTGATTTCATTTCTTGGAGAGGTGAATTGAACAAGACATTGGAAAGAACCATAAAGATATTTCATTATCTTGAATTTTCGAATGATAGGAAGAAAAAGGGATTTCCATGTCAAGAAGTTATCATCTTTAAGTTTAAGAAGAACAATGCTGGTTAATTGATTCAATGAAATTTTCCATAGAATTTGATGGAAATTCGTGAATCATTCAAGATTTAGAGACAAATCAAAAAGTAGATCTGAAAAATATACCACTCAAGATCGAGAGAAAGATCAAGAAGAGAAAGATGAAGAACAGCAAAACCTGAGATTTGCAAAGAAGAGAAATATTGAAAAGATCTGTTGAGTAGCGGAAAACGGTGACCAAGATCCTACCAGAGAAACTCTGTTTCTCCATCTGATACCATGGTTGAATTAGAATCAAACCACAAAACAATTTCTCATTAACTAAACAAAGAAGAGAATAAGCTCTTCTTATACAGATACAGGACAGTGTACAGGCTGTCATTACAGCACTCAACCTGTACGGACACAATGACTAAAAGCACTCAGTTTACAGGCTCAGGGCAGACCCTTTACAAACAATGTTATTACAGACACCTGATCTGAAATAGAAAGTCATACATACTGTAACTATATATGATTATTATGATGCCAAGTTTTTTTTGTCTTTTTTCTTTCACCATGAATGTTGCCCAAATTCAAAATTTTCCTTGGATTTGACAGAACTCAAGACAAACTTTAAGCTGGTTAGGCATGGGCAGTGCATTGCGAGTTTGATGGCTTTTCCAAGTACTATGGTAGGATAGATAAGGTTGAACACACAATTGCTTGAAGCTTGCATCCCCACCAAAGGATTATCTCCAGTGACTTGACAATTCCGACACACTCAACTGAGAAGAGTGTGATACTGGATCTTTTAATTGGCAGCCATTGGGCACACTGAAGGTAACTAAAATTACTCTGAATTCTTTACTTCATACCTCTCTCATTTCTACAATGAGCTGAGTTCAAGCCTAATTCCATTTGTCAGATTAATTCACTCGAGCATGACACACTAGCTTGAAATTTTTATATTCCCTGATTAACAAGTGGGTGTCGCTTAGAGCTCAAACTAGCTGGAGGCAAACATAGCCTGATGCAATGTAAAGAGTAAAACTGTAAATGTAATTCACCACATGCTCACAAATTGCAAACCTAGCTGGAGGCAAACATAGCCTAATGTTTTCAAAGAGTAAAACTGTAAATGTAATTCAACGAAAGCTCACAAATTGCGAACCTTCTTTCTTTTACTTTTAAGAACGAGAAAGCTCACAAATTGCGAACCTTCTTTCTTTTACTTTTAAGAACGAAAAAGAGAGAATTTTATTACAAACTAAAAAGGAAAATACAGTAGTAAACAACAAAATTCTCCAAGAGACTAATTAAAATTGTAATTCAATGAATGCGCTAGTACTAATCTTCAATACTACAGTCCCAGATGCCATTTCTGCTGTTTTACTTTTAATGGTCATTTCTGTTGACTTTGACCATTGACCAGTTGTTGACTTTGACTATTGACCGGTTGTTGACTTTGTTAGGTTATATGCTATGTTGGTTGGCTGAATGGCAGATTTGAATGAGAGCTAAATGGTGGTTCACTGTTAATCTGGTCCAATATGTAGCATTTTTACTCATGGTACAAATGATTTCTTCGTAACAAAGCAAGAAAAGTTAAATATTTGTATTCGTCAGGATCATATGTTACTGAAAATTAGTTGGTTCATTTATTTTCTACCATTCCTCTGTGTTGTAGAAAAATCAAAGATAAAAAATTAAGTTACTTTGGTTGTTATTAGTGAGGTTTAAGAAAAACATTGTTGTTAATGTTCGTATTAATTCTCTGCTTGTTCTAAAGCCGACAAGGATATTCTCATGCCAACATATGATCAACGCAATGTAGAAGTCTATGGAGGAATATCCCTGAACTTCAACAACATATTTCAGTTAATATAAGAGATGGTGCATTCGTTTTTGGCATGACAGATGGATGGTTCAAGGATGTTTGAAAGACTTATACCCTGAAGTTTATAGAGTTTCTAGACAGAAACAAGCTTCCATTGTAGATATGATTCATCAAGGAAGATGGCATGGTGTTTTCAAAAGAGTGCTAAATGGCAATGCACAACTTGAATGGGATCTTCTTTGCAGAGATTTAGGTGATGTTCCAAATTTGGTGGAGTGTGAAGATGAGATTGAAATTATGGAGAATTTCAGCACTAAGAGATGCTATGATGTACTGGCTAGAGATGCTCAAGAATGCGATTTTCTTAAGTATTTGTGGAAAAAAAAATACATTCTACCTAAAGTAAGTTTTCTGTGTTGGGCAATCTTCAATAACTCTCTTCCTACTAGAGACATGCCCTGGCGTAGAGAAGTAGAACTGTAAAGTGATGTTTGTGTCTTGTATAACTGTGGCGGGCCACATTTTTCTTCACTGCAACTTCACTTTTGAAATTTGGGACTACTTCATTAAAGCTTTTAGCATTTCATGGCCTCAACCTGCTACTATAAGAGATTTCTTTGCTGCTTGGGATTGGAATGTTCTTAGTGGAAGAAGTAGGATGGTGAGGAATCTGCTTGGGATTGTATCTGCTGCTCATACATATAATGCAATGCACTTTTAGAAATACTGTTAGTCATAAGGCGAACAAATTTGATTCAAAACTTCTGTGCTTCAAGGGAAAGGAAACTTGTTGTGCACCTTGCTCACTTTTAGGTATTTCACTGCATTTATTTTGTGGCAGTTGAGATGAATGAAATTTTAGAAAAAAAATAGCCCACCCAAACATAAATTCCTAGTTCCGTCCCTGGTTGAATGTTTGGAAGGCTAGGAATGGTCGAGTGTTTGGTGAGAGAGCTAAATCTACTTATAAGATAATAGTTTTTATTAAACAAACTCTTGTCTTATATATGGAGCTGTAATGTAGACACTTTCAAGTTTGCTGACAGTACCAAGATTTTGCATAACTGGGAACTGGTTATGCATATGTAATCCGTAGCTTTGTCTATACTGTATTTGGCTTTGCCTTTTTTCTTAATATAAACTTTCTTTTTCAAAAGAAAAAAAAATCTCGATTTGTTTGTTTTTTTAAAAACTCGTCCTTTTCTTATTCTGTGCTTGGGTCAATTTCTTGGTTGATAATTTTGTTGAATATTTATTTACAAGATGGCTGAAGTGATTGAAGTTCTTTGTGAAAACATTGCACAATTAACACTAGCAAACAATGGAGATGACACTACTAAGATGGTTGAAGAACCACTAGCAAACAATGGAGATGGCATTGCTGAGATAGTTCAAGAACCACTAACAAATGTAAGTCATGACGTGCCATCTATCTAAACTTAGATATAGGAATGGCGCGAGTGAACACTTTTTGCAAGATGCAACTCCCCTCAGAACAACCATGAAGCCCCAAATGCACATTTTTACACTACGTTATGATCACCTATATTTGGGTGATTTTTATTGTCCGTCATTTTTACTACACCAAGGAGAGAAATCCAAAAGGATTCTCGTAAAACTCTGTCGAGGGTGCAACTTATATGTCCGGGGGTCTATTTGGGGAGGGAAAACACAAAAATGCTACACATTCCCGATCAAGTGATTGTTTTGGTGATAGGTTAGAGTAACGTGGAATCATTTCCATCAAAATTAAATGGATGGTCCGACCAAGCATTATGACCAAACTCAATCACACAAAAAGGCTGGTAGTAACATGTTATAGATATTTGTGGAAAATAACTAATGGATGAATCAAATGCAAATACTGAATGGAATTAATATAAAGTAAATTCATCTGCTTCAAAAAAAAAGTAAATTTATCTGCACTTGAAATATTACTACATTCAAATAAACAAGTCGGTTATAAATGTTGGTGCATTACCGAGTTATGAAAACAAAAACTCAGTTATAGTTATAAGTATATAGATGCATAATGTCTCTCGGTGATAAGCAGGGAAATTGAGATGGTGGAGAAAACTAACCAAGTGTTATCTGTACGCGATTTTTAGTGGATCATTCCACCAACCTTCAGTATAAAATATTTTATGGCTTTTCAATTGCCTTATAGGATTAGCCTTAGCTTCCCGCAGCTTGACATGTTTTGAGCATGAAACAAACACGATAACGACACTTCTAAAAGCACGCATGTCACGTTTATGTTTGTACGTCATGCCATCAGGTCTCTATATATATAGACCTTAAGTGTAAACAATCTAACATCTCTATATATATAGACCTTAAGTGTAATCAATCTAACATCGTTGAGCTATTGAAAAATGAGTACCTTATACCAACAAAGAATAAATCATTAGTTTTCTATTTTTATTTTTATTTTTTTGATAGGACAGAGTTAGGCTGATTCTCCTGCACAAACCTAGTAAGTTGGATAGGCTGCACTGCTAATTATCAAACCGTCACCCCAACAACAAGACTCAATCTCAGCTCTCTCCATAAAGAAAATTGGTGAGAATGGGAACCTTCCCTAATGGGTCATATTTGAGTTATGAGTAAATCAAGAATACATAGCACAATTTGGCTAACTTAGCCTGTGTAAGTGGTGGTCCAGATTTATCCTCCCAATACATAAATCTACGACTGTGAGGTGATGTTTAGGCGTGATCCAGACTACGGCTCACACGCGTACGGTGATGTTTCCACTCCCCATTTTTCATAGACAAAATTGGGAAGGAGAGGTACAAAGAGAAATAAAAGGAGAAACTATTCCAATTCCAAGCTTTTCAGAGAATGAAGAGAAACCAAAAAAGATCAGTATTATGAATGATGAGACTTCAAATCAATCTGATTTCTTTAACTGGTTTTATAGCTTTGAAGTGGTATAATTCATCTATCTAGTTTGATATAAGTTTTCTATTTTGCTTTTGTTGGGGTATTTCTTTCAGTTCTATACTTTCTCTTACTGTTTTGTTTTAGTAGTTGGGAGGAATATTGAGTTTTTAGATAAATCAGATGAAAGTTCTAATTGTTTTCTTTTATTTGATGTTACAGAACTTGGAAGAAACTGAGTAATGGAGCATGAGAAAAGTACATGTCATATGTGGATAGAATCATAGAAAGGGAGTAGGCCAAAAAAAATAAAATGAGAAAGGTAATCGGTTTTTGGTTTGTGTTGATTTGTGTTTCGGTTGGTAATTAAATCCTGAACAAAGTAGTTTCATATAATGGTAGCAAATGTTGATTGGTTTTTTGAAGTGGATTAAAGGGTTATTTTTTGTTTTGTGGGCTTATGAAGGATCATCCATGGCTAGGTTATAATGGTAATGCATCGTAGTTTTCAACTTTTATTCCTCTCCCCAGACTCTGTTTTACCATCGTTCATGGTTAGGTTTGATATTTTTTCATACAACCATCAACTGTCTTCTCCAACTTTTGGTTTTGGATTGAACAATCATGTTGTTTATATGGTCTAAGTTGTGTGTATTGAAAATTCCCAATATTATCTGTTATTGTAAGTGGGTTGGTTTGTTTTTCTTCATTGCTTGAATCTCTTTGTTCACTCAATAATTATTATCTTTGGTTTTTGTTATAATCTGTTGTAAATTGATTTTTTCGGATTGAATTTGTGAGATTTGATTTAGGGTATTTATTTGTGTTTTTTGTCAACATGCAGGATAGGTAGTATTTTCTTAGTTTGGGATAATACAGCTCATCTCAAAATTGACGTTTTTAGTTGCTTTTAGATGTTCTTGAATGTTGGTTTTCTTAATTTCCATTAGAATCCGTGTTTTTGATCTTGCAGTCACTGTGCACTAACTAAATCGAACTGATAATACTTTCCTAGTCTAAAGAACTTAGAGAAACAACCCATTTTAGGTCCATTCGAAGCACAAAAATATTGCTAGGGGATGTGTACTTGAAGGACTTGAACTGTTGGGGTAGGATTAATATAAATATATATTAAGGATTAATATAAAGTGTTTGTTTTGTGTATATCGCAGTAATTTAGAATATATATGTATATCACAGTGAAAGAAAGAGATTAAGAGAAATAAGCTATCAAAACCTACAACTGGTATTGCCATTTTAACAGGTCTAAAGACTCTAAACCTAAGAGAACAAAGAAGTATATAAGGAAAACCCTCACAAATGAATCTCACACAAATTCAAAAGAAGAAGAGAAAACCCTAATTTATTCATGCTTAGCTAGAGCGACAAGCAGTGACTTACTCAAGAAAATCAAGGTACATCTTTCTTCTTATTTGTTTCAGGTTCTTATAGATTTTGAAATGAGTTCTTTTCAAGAATCTTCATTATTAAAGGCAATGAATGTCATCTGAAGAAAGTTCAAAAATAGGAACCATATTTTCTCATCTCTTTTTCAAGCTCAAGGTATGTGGGATCGTGCTTTCTACATGGGTGTAGCTGTTAGATTTTTAATACCATCTCCAATATATAATGGATTTCATGTTTGTTTATGTATATACAGAGAGTTTAACTGATTAAATATGTGTCAACCAGAAGCTTTGAGAAGTCAAAGTTTAATTAATGTATGAAGTTTCACCAGGTATAAACGTGTATGCCAATAGATTAAAAGGTAAAATCATAAAGATAATTGTGAGTAAGGTAAAATCATAAAGATAACGTGTATGCCAATAGATATGGTAGTGACAGATGTGGTTCAAAGTGGAGAATTGTTGGTGATTTTTCTGATAGATTGAGCGTAGTGTAGTTGGTGGCGTTAAGGAAGTGAAGAGACATTAAAGAAACTTTATGAAAGTTGGCCAGAAATAACTTCTACACAAAATTGAAAATCGACATTCACTTCGACCAGGTGTAGAACACATATCGATTTCTGCAGGGGAGTTTTTTTTATGTAGATGTTTTTATTGCAATAATTGAACATTATGCAAAGGAATCTAATTAGAGGTTTCCTCTATTGTCCTTGAATGGGATTTATGCTTTGTTGTTAATGTTCATTTTTTTTCCGGATGGTAATGGAAGTAGGGAAGCTATTTAGTTCGATTAGAAATTGTCATTTCGGTGTGTTCATGTGAACTCTCAAAAGATTGGTGAACATTTCTTATTGAAAGCTACTGATTCATGTGGATCTCTCAACGTTACAGTAGTATGCTTAAGAATATGCTTACCTAGAAATTTAAAAGTCATTTCTACACTTTGTGGCATAATTAAGTGAATCTATGGTGCTTGATTGCAGAGAGGTTGATGGGCTAGTAGAGAAGGCACAATCACAAAGCACATGAAGGACTTACCGAATGTCTTAAACAGTCTAATCTTTGTCATAGTGATGCTAATGCAGCTAATTATCTGGATGTAAGACCTCTAAGAAACCTTAAAATACTAACATAAATTTTGATTAGATATGTTCAAATAATAACAACAGCAATGAATTTGCAAAATATATAAAAACAAAGACTTCAGCACAATTAAGGAGGCGCCGCGAACAAGAAAGTTTGCACTACAACAACCAACATATTGTGGAAGGAACTAATATGGTAAGTCATGACATGGATTTACATTGCAATGTTGATTATTAATTCTTATAATCTAAAACTTTGAACTATACTGCATTAGCTGCATTAAAAGTGCAGCATAGAGGAATTCATTCGACGTATCTGGTGCACCAGAGCGACACCAATCACCACAATCTTGGTTGGTTGCTTACTTGCTTAGTGATTTTTTCATTTCGACATTCGTGACTGCAGCATAGAGTAGCTGATTCCATGCAACTGGAACACCAGGGAGGCACCAATGGCTACAATCTTGGAACGTACTTTCTTTAGCATTGGTTCTGTTGTTGCTCTAGCGGCAATTAGTTTGCGATGTCCGCCACTATGGTTGCACAAAATCCAAATCCACGGTTGAGGAAGCGTTGCCAGGTATTGTTATATAAGATTTAATTTTCTACGATTCACTAAATTTTCTTTTCTCTTTGAAATCCATGGTTAATTTGATGTAGGTTCATGCTTCCCTTTGAAATACATGGCCATACGTAATTGTTGTGCTCGACATTGAGGTCCAACAGATTGTCAGATCCACCGCGTTAGACTTAATTAGTCATGAACGATGAGGTATGCCCCTCATAGCCTTACACATTTTACAGTAAGTACATTATAGTTGCATCCCGCATGTATTTATAACAAGCATTAAACAAACTGTTCTTTTTCTTTTTAACTAACAAAAGTGCAAGACTAAGGTGGTTGTCGGTTTTGAATAGATATTGAATTTTAGTGATGAATTACAAACTAAAAATTATGGCTTCTAACCAAAAGAGGAAAGGGAGTCCTTGACTCGGTTGCCATATCCTCCCAGGCAACACCCTAAAAAAAAATCAGATTTCCAACTGTCAACTATGAATCTCTCCCACGGAGCATGAAAAGCCCACAAAAAAAGCTTGCCATGGGAATTAGGAAACAAACCCCGATGTGGTTTTTGTGGATGAAGATCGAGGACTGGGCTTGGATACTGATTGTGTTGTCTCTGTGAACTTTTTGGAATAATACGTGTTGGATAATGATCTTCATTACCGATTCTCCAATAATACAACTCGTGTATTATCCACCGATCTGTTACAACTCTTTGTAACCACGGTTTTCACTTATGTATTACACCTTGTAATACCAACAACAAAACAAGAAAAGAAGGATAGAAAAAGATGGTCAATCAGAAAACTTAAACAAACTTACTTGGGTGTATTGAGGCGAGTAATCTCTTTGCTTAAGACATTTGATGCCCTGTATATAATGCTGTTACAGGTTTAGCGGCATATGTCTCCAACATTCAACAATACCTCGATGTTTTTCGCAGCACTTTGATAACACCGAATAGCGAACTCGAATAGATGTAGAACAAACTCTTCTTTAACTCTTGAAGACACATGGAAACTCTTAAATTTCTAGTACTAGTTTTATGACTCTAAAAACACACTTTTGCAATGGAGAATGTGTGGGGTTTATATAGGTTTAGAAGTGACTCTTGGAGAAATCCTTTCATGAAGAGTCACAACCCTTAGTGGAGAGTCATATCCCTTGGGATAAGACACTACCTATTGAAAAGGTTTAAGTGAGTGGACACATCCATTCACACTTTATAACTAACTCATATTTCTATTCAAAGCTATTCAAAATTCAAACAATCCCCCACATTGAATAGAAATCCATGCAAAACTAATGCAGACACTAGAAAGAGTTTGTGCGCGGAACATCACTGCATCGGGAGAGATAGCTTTTGGCTTTTAATCTTCCGTAGTGAATATCTACCGAGTTTACTAGTTGTTCAGTGAACGCGATGTCTTGAACTGCCCAACTGTGTGATGTAAACCGATGCAATAGATATCACACAGTTTATTTCCTTACATACCTGGTTCTCGGTTGTGTTAATTTCGGCCCTGAACGATGTTGGTTTTTCATTAGTGCTCTAGATTAACTCAGCCTTATAGTTATCATAGAAGCGGCCGCACTTCACACTCATATAGGTGATCTCCTATTTGAAAGTATCCTGCCATACATTTCTTAGTCAAACTAAGCCATATGAATCATTAAGAGAAATTCTCAACCTCTCACTTGACAGGCAACACTGTTTCATCATAGAAATGGGAAAGAGAGTAATCTCTCACAGTGTTTCCGGTGAGTATAAATCTATAACTTGGTTGTCCCTTAAGACATTTGAGTTTTCTTTGTTACTGATTTTAGTGCTTTATTAAAAAACACTGAAACGCCCCACATAATGGTATGTGTTGTGCCTCACTTAGGCCAGGGCGTAAATGTTTACACAATAGACGTTGAATTAACTGGTAATCCCCTTAATTCCAAGGTGTCTTTGTGGTCCTGATGGCTATATAAACGTGGAGTCTAAATCTATGGAGTTTAATATGGCCAGAGATAGTGGAGGTGATTCAAGCGAGTATCTTAGAATTACCAGAATTGCCGAACTACATCAAACCAACACAGTGTTCGCGTTGGTTGAGTAATAGCCGTTGGCATGTTGAATTCAAATCAAAACAGAACGGATGATCTCCTCACTGGTTCTCTAATGTTGTCAAACCGCTCTATCTATGAGACACCTTCGAAAACGGATGAATCCAATTTCGAGAAGGACTTATGAATTGGAATTCATAATTCACATAGTCTCATGTGGGCACTGAAACGATCAGTTTGTAGTTTGCAACATATATATTGTTTAAGTTTCATAAACAATAAGATGACTCTTCAGACCTTGTTGCAAATGGCGGTACATTGATGGACTGACAAAGGCAGTTTATATCTTTGAATTTGGAAGGAAACTTTTGTTTCTGTGTCTGCGGTAAAATACAAGGGCGCAGAGATGGAACCTCTTGGTCGGGATAACGTTCCAGATCAAATTGAATTGACCTGAAAAGGCGCAACCGAGTATTTGTGACTTTTCAAAACTCAATTATTTAAAAAAAATTGAACTTTATCTTTGGCGCCCAAGGAAGGGTCGTAATGAGAAATCGGAGAACGGAAATTTTTAACCGTGCATAGGCACCGATTGTTGGTACCAGTTGTTGATTTCTAGTTCCTATAGTATTATTAGTATGATTAAAGTAACCATGTTGGTGATGATACTTGTAATCATATCATGAGTACTATGTGAGAAGTCCTGATTAGATTCATATTAGATGCTCTGTCACTGTACCTTGGATAGCATCTAATGAATCAATTGAAGATGAAATCATCAATGGTGAACCACACATTACTACTTGGCTCTGTCGTACCATGAAGATGAATTTGTACAGACTGTACAGAAGTTGGTTTCGCATAACCATTTCTTTCTAATTATGATATTCAAAACGGTTGCCATGAAGTATCACGGAAACATTTGATATAAATATCTAGGAGATTTCCTGTGTCAAGTCTGTGGCTTTTTCATGATACAAACCGGCAGATTTGGATAATTTTGAAATTCAGATTAAATTGGGTTTGTTCGCCGCATGGCCGTACATGAACATTGAGCCATTCTAGTATGAACTTTTCCCTCACGGAACGGTGAAGGTGTAGAAATATTGGTTTTGGGTTTTTGAAATCTCATACAACTGTAATGAGATTGAATTCATTATTTTGTATATATACTGTACAACTACAAGGAATGAGTGAGATCCTAATACTATAATTACATCAAGAGAATTAAATTTATTCCTATAAATAAAAAAAAGAAATTAAAACTAATTACATCAATATTATTCTTTGCATGCATATTAATCTTATTAATTACATCAATATTATTCTTTGCATGCATATTAATCTTGTTTCCATATTCTTCATTGCATGTATTCAATCACATATTCTTCTTTGCATGTGTTAATCTTCTTTCCAAGTTTATCAAGGGACGGATAAACTTAATACCCCCCTCAAGTTGGAGCGGTAGAGCCTGAACGAACGCCCAACTTGCCAACTAGACGACCAAATTGGAGAGCTCCAAAAGGCTTAGTGAAAACATCATCCAGTTGATCAGACGACGGAAGATGTTTTGGTAGAATCAATCCACTTATTAACTTTTCACGAACAAAATAGAAATCAATCTCGATGTGTTTAGTACGATCGTGAAATACCGGATTTTGAGCAATATGAATTGCTTCTTGACTATCACAAGAAACAGTGATAGGAAGAGGACAAGAAATGTGCATGTCTTTGAAGAGATAAACTAACCATTGAAGCTCAGCGGTTAGATTTGCCAAAGCACGATATTCAGCTTCAGCCGATGAACGAGCCACAGTAGGTTGTTTCTTTGATTTCCAATAAATTGGACTATTACCTAAGGTTACAAAATATCCAGTGGTAGAACGACGAGTAATTGGGAAGCCTGTCCAATCAGAGTCTGTGTAACCGTGAAGGGATGGAGAACTGGATGAGGACAAAAATATGCCATGTCCAATAGTTCCTTTGAGATAGCGTAGAATATGCTGAGAAGCATCCATGTGAGCTGATCTTGGATTCTGCAAAAACTGACTAGGATAATTGACTAAGTGATGTCAGGACGAGTGACAGTAAGATATAATAGACGACCAATGAGACGGCGAAAATAGCTTGGATCAGTTAATTCCACACCGTCAGTAAGAAGTAACTTGAGATGTGTATCCATTGGAAAAGCTTAAACACGGGCCCCTGTAAGGCCAGAATCCTTAAGAATATCAAGAACATATTTACGTTGACATAGAAAAATACCTTTTGAGGATCTGGATACTTCAATGCCCAAGAAATATTGTAAACGACCAAGATCTTTGATTGAAAAGTGAGATGCAAGGCGTGACTTAGGATAATTAATGAATTCATTATCAGTGCCAGTGATAATGATATCATCAATATAGACAAGAACAAAAATTGAGGTTGTTCCCTTATGATATGTGAAAAGCGAATTATCACATAATGATTTTTGAAAACCTTCAGATAGTAAAACCGAAGAAAGTTTGGCAAACCATTGACGAGAGGCTTGTTTAAGGACGTAGATAGACTTTTTGAGTTTAGAAACCTGAGACTCACCTTTGCGTGCTAAACCAGGGGGTATCTTCATATAAATTTCTTCATCTAGGTCCCCTTGAAGAAACGCATTGTTGGCATCTAATTGATGAAGAGACCACCCTTTGATAGCTGCAATAGATAGTAATACACGGACAGTGACCAGTTTAGCCACTGGTGCAAAGGTATCATAGTAATCGATACCTTCTTGTTGAGTATAACCTTTGGCTACAAGACAAGCCTTATATCGCTCAATAGTGCCATCAGCATTGAATTTTATTTTGAAAGCCAATTTACAGCCAATGGCTGTTTTACCAGGTGGTAAGTCAACAAGTATTCAAGTATTATTAGCTTCTAAAGCCATGATTTCTTTATCCATGGCAGCACTCCATTTAGGACACTTGTTTGCTTGAGAAAATGATTTTGGTTCTGCAGTAAGGATTACAGAAGCTAGAAATGCTTGATGAGATGGAGTGAATTTGTCAAAAGACAAATAATTCGTCATAGGATAAAGCGAGGTTGATTTGCTCGCAGCAGTGGAACAATGATAATCCTTTAAGTATGGTGGTTTATGAACCCGAGATGGACCAGTATGTTTTTCAAGTACTGCAGATTCTGGCAAAGGAACAACCGAATTAGGTTGTGTCATGCCAGATGGAGATGGAGAGCTATGCTCGGTGGAAGAAGACTATCTTGGAGATGCTACATTCGATGGATGCATTGAAGAATGATGAGTATCCAAAGATGTATATGTAGATGAGTGATTTTGTGAACCACATTGAATAACAGATTGTTGGGCAGTGGAAAGATCTGACTGCCTATAAGGAAGTGATTGTTCAGAATGAGGCAGTGAACAATAATTATGAGACTGAGTAGGGGTGGAAGTTTCACAGTGTTGTTGTGTGGAAGATAGAGGAGTGAGTATTGAGTCATAGTGCATATACTCGGATTGCTGTTCTGACACAGGATTAGACAAAGATTGAGAAGTAGATAAATCATTAAAGGGAAAGATAGTTTCATGAAATACTACATCACGGGATACATAGGTAGATTTTGATTCAAGATCATAAATAGTGTAACCTTTCTGTCCATATGGATAGCCAAGAAATATGCCCGGCTTGGCACGTTGATCAAAATTGTTAGCTATGCGAGTGTTTCTTCCAAAACAAAGACAGCCAAAAACACGAAGTGAAGAATAATCTGGAGGTGAATGCAGGAGCATTTCATGTGGAGATTTATATGATAAAACTGGTGTTGGCATTTTATTGATAAGATATGTAGCAGCCAAAATACATTCACCCCAGAAACGTATGGGTAAGTTGGCTTGAAATCGTAATGCTCGTGCTACATTAAGCAAATGACGATGTTTTGTTTCAACAATTCCATTTTGTTGTGGAGTGTAGATAAAACTGGTTTGATGTAGAATACCATTATGGTGAAACCAAGATTGGAGTTCATTAGATTTGAACTCAGAGCCATTGTAATACCTAAAAATATGAAGATGAGGGATAAGTAATGTGTTAATACCAGAGGAGATGCTGGTGATTTTCTTCCCAAATTGTTTGATAACAAAGGAAAAAAAATATTTGAGAAACTTTAAAGTTTCAGACTTTACTTTCATCAAAAACACCCAAGTACATCTAGAATAGTCATCGACAATTGTTAGAAAGTACTTGGCACCAGTTAGAGATGTAGTGGAGAAAGGTCCCCAAATGTCAGAATGTATTAATTGGAAAGGATGCTTAGAGAAAGAAACACTTTTATTAAATTTAATGCGAGTTTGTTTTGCCTTGGGGCATATATCACACAAGTGTTTAAACGAAGAATGAATGTAAACAAATTTGCGAGCTAAAAAATTAAAACAATCCTCATTGGGATGGCCTAGACGACAGTGCCAAGTATCGAATGGCTTATTTGCAGCTAGAGAAGAAACAGATGGTTGAAAACCAAAATGGTAAAGGACAGCAATTCCCTACTCCATCCAATCTCCATTCTCATGTGAAGGTCCTGAAAGATACAAGACTGATGTGAGAATTTGATACAGCAGTTTGTTGTGCTTGTAAGTTGACTTACAGAGATAAAGTTTAATTTAAAACTTGGAATATGAAAAACATTGAGTAATTGAAATGTATATATCTATATGAATACTTTAGGAACTAGTAAACTCATGTATATATCTATATGACATAGTCAGTAAACTCATTAATGACGGCGAACAGATCCAGGCTCTCTCACTCTTTTCAGTTTCAGTGGAGTGTTGGGAAGATGTTCCATGACTGTAATTCACAACGGGTAAGTGAAAAAAAGCACAAGAATGGCTCATAGTAAAATTTCTAAGCCACCGTTTAAAAAGTTGCACAGCATTGCTAGTTGCTACGGTGTTGTCAGAACGAGCCTTACTTCGATTTAAATGTACTACTGAATTTCTAACCCGCTTTTTGATTATAATGTTTTAGCTAATTAGCTAATTCTTGATTTCCCTGAACAAGACTTGAAGTTGAACGGTGGAATATGGAGGTGGCAATTCATTAGCAAAGAGTTAAGTGGTAATGGTGGATGTGGATATAACAAAAAAAGTGCGTGAGAAATATGGAGGTGTTTGAAAAGAAGCAGATCAAAACTTTATCCCCTAAACTCATTGAAAATTAGGATCTGAAAATTTATCCCCTAGACACAAGTAGTAGTATAAACAATAAACTAGCAAAAAGATTGGAAGTCTAAACAGATTAGCAGGAATTTGAAACACAACAAAAGCACTTGATAAAAGTGTGTACCTAACAAATGTGTTAATCTAGCTACATGCATATATCCATATCTCGGAAAGTGCGAGTACAACTACACACAAGAACTGCCACTAGTACTCCCAGAGACATGTTTACAAGTAAAGAAGACAAATTGTATTCCACCAATAAAAGTGCAACAAAATAATATTGAATTCATGTTTGCAAAGCTACAGATCACAGAATTAGATTACAGCAAAATTTTGAGATAAAAAGCTGGGAAGTAAAGATGTTTGCAACTGACAAAAGAATACAAGAAACTGAAAAGAAGAATAAGATGATGAATCTTTGATAATGTATTTAGTCCAAAATGAATGCAGTGAGAAAATACAAAATTGACTTAGCTTGTGTACTGTACTTCCAGATGCGATCCTTGCTTTTTTTCACCGGTATCCCAACTTCACCCTATTACCTCTACCCTCGACATAAACCTGCAGCCGGTGCTGGTACATCAACTGTACATGCAAGAGGACTTCCTCTTCCCCACTGACATTATGGGCTGACTTTCCATGCTGGAGCAGTGATAGCATAAGGATTCCAAGCTCCATCAGGTATGGGCATCCGCATACCATTATGTACTGGTGTTTCTAGTACCTGTGCAGTTGCTGTAACAAGTTAGATCTACGCTTATAGATATAATTGGGCCGACCGAGCGAAGCAAGGGAAGACCTTTATATGGCCACTTTTTTGTAAATAGTAAGTGATCAATTGACACAAAAAGATTGGATTTGGTGTCCGAAATAGATTTCAATCAACAATGGAAGGTTAAAAGAACCCCTCCATGTTTCATTTCTCACTAACACTAGCATAAATACAACACAAAATGAAGGGTTATCACGTAAATTTCGTGGGCAGAAAAAAGGACACGGAGGTTGGAAATGTTTAATTGTTGAGGAGCAGTTCAGTAAAACCCAAGGTAAAGTGACCTAAAGGTTGTAGGATCGAATCCCGGCCACCTCCTTCTTCTTTTTTCCTTCTTTTTTTTTGTTTATTTTTCAGCCATGAAACTGATAGAGGAGATCGAGATGAAGAAAGAAATTGAGCATAGAAGTTAGGGTTTGTGTCGAAATTGAAGAATTAGAGTATGGGTTTTGAAATCATTAATCTTAATCTAAATTTCCGATTCTAGCTCAGAGAAAGAAAGGTGTTGGTTATGAACCCTTGAGTTGGTCAATTCCAGTTGGGATTTGAGAATTATCGAAAAGGGGATTTTGGGTGTTCTTGTTTTGAGATTGAAGGTACGATTTCAATCTTATTTATTCCTGCTCCGATCTATTGAACGTTCATCATATCTTCTTCAATGATTCAATCACTCAAGTGCTATCAATTTTATTGTCGAATTAAGTATGAAGAACCTAAGGTTTCCTTAGGATTTGATTTCAACACTGCATGAAACTGAAACATGGAGTGACACCATTATCTGCATTTTCTAGTTCAAGCAAGGATATGAGTCTTGCATATTGACCAACAGTTATACCCGGAGCAGCAGGTGTAGCCGGAACAGCAGCATAAGCTGGAGATGCAATATCCCGTGATCTGGGTGGATCCTTTGGGTATCCATTTAGCTTCCAGCAAGTAGTCTTAGTGTGTCCATGCTTATTGCAGTGGTCACAAAATGGTCTTGGCCTTTTGTTTGTACCATTGCCAGGACTAGGGTTGTTGCCAGGATTGAAATAAGACCTTGGATTTGGTCTAGCTGAATAAGAGTCACTGCGAGAGACATTGAGTGTTGCAGATTCAACATGAGTAATGGAGGATGAGTTTATACCTGGCTGTGCTTTCTCTTGCCTTACAAGATTGTATAGCTTTGCTGCAGATGGCATTTTCTCCATTAAGAGACATTGACTGCAGAGAGCAGAAAATCGATCATGAAGACCCTGCAGGAATTCCATTGAACGATGTTGATTGTGGTGATCTACAAAATTATTTCCTTCTCCACAGATGCAAGGGACAAGAGGCCTGAATGAATCCAGTTCATCCCAAAGAGACTTGAGCCGAGTGAAATACATTGCAACATTCATATTTTCTTGTTTCAATGAAGAGATTGATTGTTTGAGAGCAAAAAGCTTAGGAGCATTGGTATGAGAGAATCGGTTTTTGATCTCTAACCACTAGTCTCTTGCAGATGGGAATGATTCAACACTTGAACGGATTTCTGGGCAACTGAGTTGGCAACCTAGCTACCAACTAAGTCATTTGCTCGAGTCCAATGGGAAAGATCAATTGGATCAGTAGGTTTCACAATGGATCCATCAATATAACCGAGTTTGGCTTTAGCACTTAGGGCCTTTTTGATTCCTCTTTCCCAGATGCAATAGTTATCACTGGTGAGAAGAGGGGTGAAGATGACAGTGGTAGGATTGTCAGCCGGATGAGCGTAATAAGGGCTTGATGGGGATAGACCCGATTCCCTATTAAGTTGATTATTGTTGGGAGGTGGAGGAGGTAGAGTTTCATCCTCAACAGCCATTGTTGATGCAGTTGCAGAGAGTTGAGAAAAAAAAATCTAACCTAGCTCTGTATTACCATGTAGAAATATTGGTTTTGGGTTTTGAGTCTCATACAAGTGTAATGAGATTGATTTCATTATTTTGTATATATACTGTACAACTACATTGAATGAGTGAGATCCTAATATTATAATTACATCAAGAGAATTAAATTTATTCCTATAAATAAAACAAAGAAATTAAAACTAATTACATCAATATTATTCTTTGCATGCATATTAATCTTGTTTCCATATTCTTCATTACGTGTATTCAATCACATATTCTTCTTTGCATGTGTTAATCTTCTTTCCAAGTTTATCAAGGGACGGATAAACTTAAAAGAAGGTTTGGTACACCAAATCCTAGAAGTTCAGAACACCATTTTTCAGTTTCCTTAACGTTCAAGGATGACAGAAAATGTCGGGAAGATGGCATTATTCTTTTTAAATTTTTCCATATATCTGTTTCGGCTAAGGAAATGCTTGGTCACTAATTTTAGAGGAGAAATGGCGCAACATATTGGACTTACTGAAATAGGGTACGTACGGCTGTAGCCATATAGTACCCAGCGGAAGAATACAAAAATCTCGCAGCGGAGATTTGTCGTTGGTATTTTGGATTTCTGTCATTGAGTTTGTCTCTGTCTTGGAACAATAGTCCGTTATTTGGATTCGCTTATGTCTCGTTTAAATTAAGTAATTTAACTTGGTTTTGAAGAAGGATTGCAATTCGAATCATCAGACAGATGATTTATTGATTGTCTTTCAGAACGGGACATAAAATTCTTTTAGTACCCGTCACTAAATATTTCATGTCATCTTAATGAGATATGATGAAATCTCAAAGGGTTCCTAACTTTGATATGGGTGGATATGTAAATGATGAATTTCCTCGAACCGGTGAATTCGTTAAAAATGTGGGGGTGCTCAAAGGATGTAGCTAGTACAAGAGACAAATGTACTAGACCGGACATGCATCGGTAGTGATTGGCTTCGTAGGTGTGGATGCCTTAAGTCAAGGTTGTGGGCCTTATGATCCAATCAATAAGAATCGTTGGCTTTTAGCAACATTCAGCCTTACTGCATGTTCAAACTAACTTTGAGTCTTGTTTCTGTTTCAAAGTGCAAATGAACTGCTGATGTCAAGCACTTGAATTTCCTTGAGAAAAGAAAGAAAAGAAACAGCACTAGAAAGGATCTGATAGGAATTCTGTCTCTTTGAATATTGGTCACTGAATTAGAATACTGTTGAGTTTTACAGTAATTAAGAGACGCAGTAATGGTGAAGTGTCCAAATATGACTTCTTATCTTCAGTGACAAATGTTGTTGATGTCCTCTTAGTAGAGAGCAACGTTTTGCCGAAACAACAGAGTTTCGAAGAACATGGATAGCATAGTCTTAATATTTGGAATTGTTTCCAACTTAAGATGAGAGACGACAATTTTGGAAATTGTTGCTATGAGGTGTCTGAAACACCCACTTCATAAACTAGAGAGAAAATAGTAAATTAGTGGTGGTAAGGAATTTTTTATAGATCTTGATCGGAATTGTGGGGGTGCAATGGTGATTTGAGTTTCTGTTACTCACGATTGAGACATAGCAACGGACTGGTGTGTCAGCTGTCATTCTAAAAGATACGAGGGAAATTATCGAGGATAATTTACTCCATGTACACCGAAGTCATCGATGGGGAACTATGTGCTTATCGTAGAAGAAATGCTTAACAAGGAAATAATGGAAACAAAGGTTGATAAGGAGGTCAACTATGGACTCGGGAGCTTTGGACGCAAAGTCGGAGGGAAAGTAGAAGTGATTTTGGATTTTCCTTGCATATATACTTACGGCCGAAGTATAGCATATTGGAAATAACACATAGTTGGAATTACGGTACTTCTCAGTAAATAAATTGACGACGTAGTACCGTAAAGCAATTGCATCATCGAGGGAAATGGGATAGCCTATATAGAGTAGTATTTATAGCGGACACCCAACCTAGCGATTGGAGATCCCATGGTTATCTAGGTTCAAAAGGGACAACCAAGTTATAAATTTATACTCACCGGAAACACTGTGAGAGTTTACTCTCTTTCCCATTTCTATGATGAAACAGTGTTGCCTGTCAAGTGAGAGGTTGGGAATTTTACTTAATGATTCCTATGGCTTAGTATAACTAAGAAAAGTATGGCAGGATACTTTCAAATAGGAGATCACCTATATGAGTGTGAAGTGGGGCCGCTTCTATGATAACTATAAGGCTAAGTTAATCTAGAGCACTCATGAAAAACCAACATTGTTCAGGGCCGAAATAAACACAACCGAGAACCGGATATGTAAGGAAATAAACTGTGTGATATCTATTGCATCGGTTTACATCATAAAGTTGGGAAGTTCAAGACATCGCGTTCACTGAACAACTAGTAAACCCGGTAGGTATTCCCTACGGAAGATTCAAAGCCAAAAGCTATCTCTCCCGATGCAGTGATGTTCCGCGCATAAACTCTTTCTAGTGTCTGCATTAAACTTGCATGGATATCTATTCATTGTTGGGGATTGTTGGAATTTTGAATAGAAATATGAGTTAGTTAGTTAGTGTGAATGGATGTGTCCACTCACTTAAACCTTTTCAATATGTAGTGTCTTATCCCATGGGATGTGACTCTCCACTAAGGGTTGTGACTCTTCAGGAAAGGATTTCTCCAAGAGTCACCTCTAAACCTATATAAACCCCACTCATTCTCCATTGCAAGTGTGTTTTAGAGTCATAAAACTAGTACTAGAAATTTAAGAGTTTGCATGTGCCTTCAAGAGTTAAAGAAGAGTTTGTGCTACATCAATTCGCGTTCGCTGTTCGGTGTTATCGAAGTGCTGCGAAAAACATCGAGGTATTGTTGAATGTTGGAGACATATGTCGCTAAACCTGTAACAACATTATATACAGGGCATCAAATGTCTTAAGCAAAGAGATTACTCGCCTCAATACACCCATGTAAGTTTGTTTAAGTTTTGTGATTGATCATGTTTTTCTATCCTTGTTTTCTTGTTTTGTTGTTGGTATTACGAAACGTAATACATGTTACAAAGAATTGTAACGGATCGATGGATACACGAGTTGTATTATTGGAGAATCGGTAACGGAGATTATTATCCAACAATACCCCAAATGTTTTATTTCTACGTCTAGATGTTTTCCCCTTTCTGCAATTTAACTACTTCTTTGTCCAGTAATTGCGTAACACACACAGCCCTGCTATGTTTCATCAAACTTCTAAATTATCCGTGTTGTTACATTTCCTAAATGGATCAATCAATTTGGTTTAGTTCTAATGTTAAATTTTTTGTTTGTGCCCTTCTGCGATTCCAGTTGTCGTGTAACATCACACAGTCCTGTTGTTTCTCAATGAAGCTCCGAACTCTAATAGTATCATTACTTTTCGTTTAGTTTTTCTTACGTTTCATCTGATGGATCTTATAACTAAATTCACTTTTATCTTACTCAAGAGTACACCCTTGGTCCAGCCATGATTTGGCCCCTGATCAAGGTTGATTTCACTTTCCATGCATGCATAAAAACATACTCCGTATTTCCCTTTCTCACAGGAGGTTATCATATGCTTTTATAGTTAGTTGACAGTTCATCAGGCATTACTGGTTAGATAATTTGGCCAAATCCAAAATCTGTCTAACATTTTTGTTGTAAATTTCAGGGATGATAGAGAATGGATGTAGTTGAGGATGTTACTTGAGAATTGGTTCAAGGACCAATTAATTTGTTAGTACTTGCTAGAAGCTCCTTGGTTGATGAGTCAAAATTGTAAGTGACATGCTTGAAGGTATGTAAAATGACCGGAGTCCGCAACCTTTATGTTTCTTGAAAGGTTTCCAGGCAAGATAAATATAGCCGCCCATTAACATGTGTTGGGAATCAGTGACTACTCTCAAATCCGATAACAAATTACCTAACAATTCTCAGTTGCTACTCCCAAGTTTTATATGCTTAAGTAGTGTACACCAGATACATTTGGATTTCTTGATGCAGAACCGTTTATCAAGGTATATCCTCCCTGTCTGTTTATATACATTACGTCTTCATGGATATTAAAATAAATCCATACGTGATTGCTAATGGGGTTATTCACTGCCAATTGCACTCAAAACCAAAATGAAAACTCGTGTAATGGGGTCTTCTAGGAGTTTATTTTCTCCATAAATTTCAACATCATTTTTTAGGAGTACTATATATAAGTACTGGATCACTGGTGTGCAAGGTGAAACATTTTTCTATTTATGCAACATTTGGGTTGTGAAAGGCTTAATGCAACTAAAAGGAAAACATTATATCCAAGAGTATATTTGGAAGATAGATCACCATGAAAAAATGATGCCCCATGCTGTTACGGCATGAATTAAGCCCTAGTAATCACATAACATATAAAATTTGTGAGCTCGTTAACGACATTATACTAGCAGTGCCGTTAATGAAGATAATAATTACTATATATTCATTTTTTTAATTGGCGGCTATGATTTTACCGCTCCTCCAAGTGTCATACGCCCACGGCTACGGATTATCTAGATCGCGCGTATGTCCTTCTTCACCTTTATTCTAAGCAGTGCCACGGTGACCAAAACGCGGTACTGTTGTTCGGCCTTAAAAAACGGCCACGGTGATTATCTGTGACTCAAGTCAATACACGTAATCCCTTGTACAGGATTGTCTTTTTACCCAAACTCTCAGGACCAAATGAATAATGTCAATCTTTATCACTCCCTCCTTGCTCTCCAAAATATCAAAACCCCCATCTCTCTTTCAAACCCTAGAAAATAAAAGTTGGGATCCAATTTACATATTTTACAATTACTCGTATCTAACCAAGGAGTGATTTCATCATGGGAAGGTTTAACGATCTACCAAAAGAGATTGTGTTTGAAATTCTAACTAGATTATCCACTCAATCTGTTTTGGAGTGTAAATTGGTCTGCAAACTTTGGAGAGATCTGGTTCATCATCCGTCATTCTCTCAGTTGCACTTGAATCATCATCTTAATTCTGCTAGTGATTCTGGTAAGTTCAGTTTTGTTTTCTTAAATTACGAACCAATCATCGGAGGATATGGTACACTGCGTGATGAATTTTGTTATGCTGAGTATGATGAGAATTGTCATGAGACACTCTTGTGTAGAAAGACAAGGATGGATTTAAGCCCACCACTTCGCAAGTTTGATTACGGTTTAGTTGGTTCTTGTAATGGTTTAGTTTGCTTCAATGCAAGTCTTAAAGCAGACAAAGCAAGTCAATATCAGTATGTTACTTATATCTGTAATCCAATCACCAGAGAGTATATCATGCTTCCCAATTTTGAAGGAAAGTACATGTGTGCAGTGTGTACTGGATTTGGTTACCTTCTTACCACCAATGAGTATAAGGTTGTTCGAATATATAAGTCCGGGGGAGACTCAAATGTTGGAATTGTTCAGGTATACACTATTGGGAGTGGCACTGGATGGAGAAATGCGGGAACCATGGATATGGATTTTGTTAGAAAAGGTGCTGGTGCATTTGCAAATGGAGCTCTTCATTGGGTGGATTATGAAGGTACCCGTATTCTTGCTTTCCATTTGGCTGATGAAAAGTTTAGTGAACTTCCACCGCCACCTCCTTGTTTGACACGAGATGATGTTCCATATTTAACTATTAAACTGGTGGTTTTAGGTGATTTTCTAACTGCTGCTTATTATTACGATGTCTATGATTGTGAAATATGGTTATTGAAGAAGAATAAAGATAATAATGACTTCAGCTGGAGTAAAGAGTTTAGACTTGTCACCAATGTTGGGGTGCCACTGCCATTTGAGTTTACGAAAAGTGGTAACCTTCTATACTGTGAGCACAACGTTATTTATAGTTACGATCCAAAAGCTTCATCTGCCAAAATGTCTGTGAGTTTTGTGAAGTCTATATCTGAAGCAATTCTTCACAAGAACACCTTAGTTTCATTAAAAGCACTTGGAGAACAAGATACGAAAACGATGGAATTCTCTTTAAGAGAGAGATCAAGTGAGGTGATAGAAAGCAGTGCTACTGCTTAGCCTTAGAAGCACCAATGCGAGGTAAGATATCTCTAAATAGGTATAAACTGATACACTTCATTGAGATTAGATAACATGGAGCAGTATTTGATTGACAATGGGTAATGATATTATTTTATCTATGAATTACTCTTGTAGCCTGTTAGTAAGCTATGCTGCTATGTTAATTATTGCACATGCTTCTAGTTACTTATAGCAAATCTTGATGGAAAATGTGATGCCTTACCATAGTGAACTTCTTTCGTGTACGAAAACAAAGTCTGAGAAGTATATGTAGGAAAAACATGGAAAATGGAGAGCTTTCCTGGTGGTATTAGCCTTCCTAAACATCTATTTTGTTCGTACTTCTCAACTTTATCTTATAGGCTGTCAATTCAAGATTTAGCATGTGATATTAAGGTTCTGAAGAATCTGAACTAGTTCAAATGAAGAAAAAATCTATAGTTTGAGTTATTTATAGTTAATTTCTGTCCTGTACTACCAAGTTTGAGTTATTTGTAGTTAATTAGGCTAAAGGGCCAATCAGTTTTGAAGGCACACTAGTTTGAGTCATTGTCCAACAGTTTTGAAGGCCCACTAGCTCAAGTCATTGTCTAACAAGGCACACTAGTTTTCTCTTGGGATGAGGGACCACATCATGCAATCTATTATGCACATTTCAGGATGCGTACTCTGCTTTTAATATGCAGTGTGGTAGTAATGGGCAGTTTTTGGGGCACAAGGCACACCATGGCAAAGCTTTTTATGTTCTTTAAACTATGTCATTATGATGAAGGTCATACAACAACTTTTGGAATTACGCGTTCTAGGTTTCTAGCTATCTGGACATTTTAGAGTGGGTTCTACATTTTACGGAAGAAAACGAAGTTTCCAGATAAAATTTTATCTTTAGGTTTGCAGCTTTTCATCTTTCACTTTTATGATTTATGAATTTTCCCCTAAATCTTTTGGTCAGGGTTTAAGATTTTAGGGCTTATGTGTTTCTGTTGTGGTTACTTTGTTGTTTCCTATCGAAGTAGTGAATTTTTTTTTTTTAAGTCATTTATTTTTGATGTAACTTTAGGGGGTTTCAAGACATCATATTGGACTGTCCTATAGCCAGGAAATTTTGGTTTAAAAACATCTGGAAGCACATATGGAGTCTAAAGACTATTCCTAAGGGATAGTGTGGTAGTGGACTGTTAAGCACATCATATTGGACTGTCCTATAGCCAGGAAAAGTTGGTTTAAAATGACTGGTCTTAGAACTTCTGCAGGAAATTGGGATTCTCTCAAACACTGGGTTCAAGAATGCCATTATAGCTTGATCTTACGGAAGGAAAGATTGTTTTGACTTTGAAAGCAGAGCATCTTATCCTGATAACATTATTGAAAATACAACAATTCATGCTTAATATTGATAATGCTGCTAGCAACAATCTTTCTATCTCTAATACTAATAGTTCCACTAGGACTCTTAGTATCATTGATAACAATATATGGAATCCGCCTGATAAAAATTGCAGTAAGAGGAATTGTGATGCTTCATTACTTAAAAGAACTAATGCTGCAGGAGTTGGAATAGCTAGTGATTTATCAGGGAAGTACTGTGGATCATCCTGCATCAGCATAGAAGGAGCAACAGATGCAGAGCATGTGGAATGTCTGGCAGCAGAGGAAACTGTCAAATGGGCAATTGGGCATGGACACAGAAAGGAGGTTCTTGAATCAGATTGCGTAAGTCTTGTGAATGCAGTAAATGGAAGAGGAAGGAGTGTCTCATGGGAGTAAAGAGGCATTATAGAAGATTTATTTTTCATTCTAGTTCAGTTTGAATTTTTGAGTTTTCAGCACATAATTAGGCTAGCAAAGTTTGAATTTTGGAGTTTTCAGCACATAAATAGGCTAGCAAATAAATGTGCTGATCAACTAGCTAAACATGCTCGAAAATCTTGTCCATTTATAGCTTCATCTGTTGAAACTGACAATGTTTTTTTTTTTTTTTTTTTGATGATTTTGATTTTTGCTATTTTTGTGAATGTACTTTGGTCTGTTCTAGTTTATGTTTGTTTCTATAGTTAAGAAATTCAGGTTCCATGCTGGGTATTTTCTTTCTTTGTGATCACTGTTGTCTTGTCAGTTAATCATTTTAGCTTTGTGTGTAAGTTTTAGAGACTTACATTGTAATGTTTGCAAGGTTGCAGAATACAAAATTAGATTGCAGCAGAATTTTGAGACACACAGCTATAAACTGAAAGCTTTCTGTAGCCCATATGTTATAACAGAATTACCAAAGACACCAGTTAACATATTCTAACCAGAAGAATATTACAATTTAGAAATTGATTGATTAAACATCTGAAAATACGTAATACACTCTCAGTGAAAGTTCTTAAAAAAGATGTAATACTATATGCCATCCCTGTTGCTTTATTTCCATAGGTGCTATAAACAGCTTCAGTCCAATAAACCTCTAGTCCCAACCTGAAACTGTGGTCAGTCTGGTGCTCTATTTGTACATGGAAGAGGACTTCCCCGCTGAAATTGTTGACTGGTTCACCTTGCTGGAGTTGATATTGCATAAGGATTCCAAGCTTGATGGCGCATGGGCGTCCGCATACCAATATGTAGTGGCGTTTCTCCTCCCTGCTCTCTCATAGGAGTCATATATGGGTGTAATGGAGTTTGTGCACAACGCATGGGTGTCTCACTTCCAATACCGCGTTGAGGTGTTTCACTGAATGAAGTGAAAACACCCGCATCAACAGATATCTCCTCGCGTTTAACTGTAACAGTTTTCATCTGAGACTCCAATTCAACCCGAACTAATTGACCATTGCGGCTCACAACACGACCACTGCATCCCTTGTAGTTACCAAGACGGATTTTCACAATGCTGCCAACAAAATTATCACTCCCTCCTCGCCCAGCAGCTACATTATGTCTCACTCCAGAGTCTAATGGAGGTCCTGCAGAATACCTTCTTGGTGAAGGGGGAATATAAGCTGCCTGTCTAGGAGTTGCACATCTTGAAGGCAGGGAGACCTTGGCATGTGACCCTCCCATTAATATACAAGACTGTGATTTCACACAAATAAAACCAGAATGCTCCATGTGATGGCGGTCATTTATGAACAGTATACCTTTATGTATATGTTGGACAGGGCCTTGTTTCCCTTTGCAAGGACCCATGAGAATCTTAACAACATCTTTCACAGACACAGGATTCTTGGAATAATCTGGGGCAGTACTCCACCTCTGATCAATCTTGTATTTGATCTCCCTCAACTTTACTACTGCGACCACAGGTCTATCTGGATCTCCCTTCAATACTTGAAATGCTTCACTCTCTATACGTATAATTACCCCAAAGCTCATGTCACCAAGCATGACAAGGTCATGTAACTCATAATCCCCAACTTTGGTAGTAGCTCCAGAAGTTACTTCAGAGCTGTCCACGATATTGTCAGCAAAAACACTGATATCCTCCCTAGTCGCATCGCATACTATAATGAGCACATTACCGTTAACCTTAATAACAGTGCCCGTTTTACCTTCATGACCACCAGAAACAACCTTCACATGATCCCCGACTTTGAAGTATTTGCAAACATATTTTTCATGCACAACAATTGTTGTATGCAGGTCCTTCCTATTTGGTTTGATATGGAGGTTACCTTCTTCAACTTTCTCAACCCGTCCGCTCAGATTTATGAGATCTCCTTTGACAACAATAACAGAATCACCCTTCATATAATGGCATTTTCTCCTGCTTTCGGGAGAAGTGGACATTCCAGACTCACTAAATCTTTCAAGCTCATTTAAAGATGGTTGAATATTTTGATATTCAATTGATTTCTTCGACACTGTTTTATATAGGAAACCATCTTTAAACGTCTTTCCATCAATCACATCGAAAGTTATCCTAGTGCTTCGTTCCCTCCTCGAGTCTACGGGTATGTTAAGGTTCCTTGCTTCATCTGAATTCACAAGACGTTGAGGCGGAACCATTGCCTTGTTGGCGACTTTTCTACCATCTAATTTGTCAGCAACAGCTTGTAAATCAACCGTTGGGATTAACTTAAGCATCACCCTTTGTCGCATATCAGGCACACTAACAACTTTCGCGATATCCCCTTTATATATTCCAATCTTCATCCGCACCCACATATCCTTGACAATATCAACAGCTTTGCCTTTTGCTGAAACCACATCTGTCATCTCTTTAATCGGCAAAAGCACAATTTTTCTTGTATCTAGCATTTTCAGACCTTTGCAAGCCTCTCTGATATGTGCCTCCCTATCAGCTTCGACGTAAATGTAGTTCTGGAGATAATCAAGAGCGATGGCAGATCTTATATGCATCCCAGGAAGATCATAAAACTTCTACATAAGACAAAAAGCTGCCTCTCGCTCACGACCAATCGCACATTTCACTGTCCACAACTTGGAATCCTTAGCTGACGGCAAACGAGATTGCTGCTCGACATCATTGATATCTGTCTCATCAAATTCTTCCTCATAGCTTTGATAACGTTGGTGAACTCTTCTCTCAATCTCTTCGATATCTTCTTCGTCATCAGAATCCCATGGAGGCCGGCGTCCATGTCTCAATCTTGGCTGGTGCCCATGTCCCATCCTTCTGTCATCATCATCATCATCATCTTGCGATATTTCATCATTAGGAACTATAAAGGGATCTTCTTCTTCTCCGTCGGTTGACTCCTCTTCATCACTTCTAGCTTCAACGGTTTCAACATCAATGAATGGATTTTTTCTCATCTTCTTTCTACCTTCTCCATAATACTCATCATCTTCCTCTGATTCTTCTTCATCATCATCTGCTTCTTCAGCAGCATCATCTATAAATGGATTTGATCTCTTTCTTTTATCACTCGAACCACCACTACTTTTACGACCACCACCGAGACCACGACCACTTGCTTTGCTTCTGCCTTGAATTTCATACTCTTCTTCTTCTGAAAATTCTTCATCATCACTCCGATTCTGAACAAGGCTTTTGTCTCTCGCCATTCTCATATGCTCTGCAACTTTTCCTAAGATTTTTTTTTTCTTTCTAGCAGTAAATTTGATTTGTAAGGAATTGAAGTGTCTGGGATGTTATATTTATAGTTGTTGGAGGCGGTTTCCATGTTAAGAACTCTTGACTTGGAAGCCGACTAAAAATGGGGTTTCTATATTCAGACCTCCTGAAGTTTTGAGTTCATCTAAAGCATACCTGAATTAGGCAATACATAAAATTGGAAAGTGAAATTGTTTGCTCCAGAAATCAGAAAACTTCAAAATCCATTTCCATCTTTTTGTTCTCAATCTACCTTGAAAAGCAAAATTCTCCTGAAGCTGCACCAACAAACCATGATACTTAGAATCTTCCAGGTCAGCAATTCTCTTCCTTGAACCTCCAGTGCCTAAATTAAGCAGTAGATTAAATTGGAATTAGAAAAATTGAAACCCAAAATTCTCCTGAAGCTGCACCAACAAACCATGATACTTACTTGTAAAATCTTCCAATTCGCCTCCCAATTCAGCAATTTGAACATCTAATTTCTCACACTTAATCTTCAAATCTTCAATTTCATCATCAGGTCTCTTTTTCACACACTCGAAATCAGCAATCTCCTTACTTAATCTCATACCCTTCTCCTCACTTTCCATCTTCCATGATCATCAAATTCCACAGAGGAAGACTAGCCTTGATTTTACTGGTTCCCCAATTGTAGTTCAGCCAAACCCTAAAACAAGTAAATCCGATTTCATTTCTCTGGTAACTCATAGATCAAAAAAATCCCACAAAACCCTTCAATATTCCTTCAAGATGCAAGAGAATTGTGTAAATAGTTGTTAATCCTGTATTCAAGACCCTATAGCCAATTTGAGAAGAAAAAAAATGAATTTTTGTTTTGGGTGAAATCATCAAGATGTAATTCAAAAAAGATGATTGTGGTTCGTCTCCACCAGACTCCAAACCAAAATAACAACTCCATTGTTGTTCTTCTTCAATTTCAGAAAGTATGAGCCCCAACATAATTTAATTTTAGGGTTTTGAATTTGGAAGATCCGGTACAGAGAGAGAGTGTGTTTGGGTGTGAGTTAGAGTGTGTTTGTTAATGTGTCCAGAGAGGGCCGAGGGGCCCGCATGACCGTTTTAAAGGATCTTTTGCTCAATCTGAGTTGAAAGATTGACTTTTGCATGACTGATCTAGCCAACGCAGCATCTTTTGATTTTTTATTTTTTTTTGATCAACAAAGTAAAATTTTCTATTGATCAAAAAGAAAGGGAGTACAAAAGAATTATACCACCCAAAGAGTGTACAGGGAGGAAAGAAAGAGAAAGAACAAGAGAGGAGATGATACAAGAAAGATACAGAGAAAGCAAACTAAAATAGCTGCACCTAAGGAAATTGAAAGTACCTCAATTTCCAATTCTCAATAACAGTTTCAAAAGAAACCTGTTGAAACTCAATAAAACATAATTCCCATGTAAAAAACTAGTATTTTTCTTTAGAAATAACCCCTTGAAGCTCCATTTTCTTCTCCGAAAAGACTCTGGCGTTTCTTTCCAACCAAATTGACCAGGCTACCATAGCAGGTATCATAGCCCGCAATCTTTTCTGCGGCTTCGTCAAATCCTTGGCATGCCAGGTGCATAGCAAAGTCTTCATCGAGAAAGGGAGGACAAAAGAAAATTGCAGTTCGCTCCTAAAATGGTTCCACAACCCTTGAGCAAAAACACAGTGAATAAATAAATGGTCCATAGTTTCGATTTCACCACAAAACACACAGCCACGACCAATTTGCATACCTATGCGCCTAAGAAAATCCTTTGTTGGAATTTTATTTTGAAGAACACACCAAATGGAAAAAGCAATTTTAGGAGGATATGTCAGTCCCCAAATATGCTTGAAGATCCGGCTTTCAAGACATGATATAAAATCTTGATGAATACACTCATAACAAGACTTGACAGAAAATTTCTTGTCTTTGTTGAGTTTCCAACTGATTTCATCTTCATCAGACCAAATAAAATTCACCACATTAAGTTTGGCCTTTATAGTCTCCAGCTGAGCTCTCGAAACAGTATCAAGTCTGTTTGGAATTTCGAGATTCCAACTAGCCGGAACAAACCAATTACTACCGCAGCAATAAACTTACCTTTGGAGCGAGCTTTGTTGAAGATATTAGGGAATTCAGTCTTCATATCTCTGTCAAACAGCCAACAATCTTCCCAAAATCTAACTTTGGACCCTTTATTGACTTTGAAAGTGATATTCTCTTTGAAAATTGAAGCTCTATCCATAATACCCTTCCATATTGAGACCCCATAGGAACCTTTAGGATGATTAGAAATAAAAGGTTGCGCACTAATGCCATACTTCTCGTTTATAATCTTCCTCCAAAGCATGTCATCCTCTAAAGCGAATCTCCATAACCATTTCACTAACAGAGCATCATTTATATGCCTTAAACTCTTAATACCAAGTCCCCCATTGCTTTATTTCTTAGTCAATTTAGACCACTTCACTACACGAATTTTCTTCTTACTGTGCTGCCCATCACACAGAAAATCTCTCATTATTTTCTCAATCTTATCAGCCACAGAAACGGGCATTTCAAATAAAGACATGAAGTATATAGGTAAACTCTCTAGAAACATTCGATTAATTCTAGTAAGTTAAAAGTTGAGTGCATTTATCTATGACTCGGTTCCATTTTCTTTTACTTTTATACTTATCACCAAGAGGTAATCCCAGATAAGAAGTAGGAAGAGAATCGCTAAGACAACCCAAAATAGAAGCAAAGTGACTCATATTATCATTCAAAGCCACACCTTACAACTTGCTTTTCGCAAAGTTGATTTTAAGACCAGATAACAACTCAAAACCTATCAAAACCATTCTCAAGTGTTTCAGCTGATCTTCATTAGTCCCAATAAAGATCAATTTAGAAACACATATATGGAACGTAATGGAACTTGGGAATGTTGAGGTCAAGGTTAGATGTAAAAGTAATTGTCAAGGTCCTGAGTGCGATATCCTAGGATACTAGTTGAGCGAATTCATCTGAGGCCGATCAAAAAGCATCACTCAAATATAAGTAATGAGGCGTCTATCTAAATCTTAGATATAAGAATGGTGAAAACTTCCCCTCTGAACAACCATGAACCACCAAATTCATTATCACCACGCTATGACCTATATTTGGGTGACTTTTTTTTTTTGGCCTACTTATTGAGAATTAGAGCCACACTACACAAAGGAGAGAAATCCAAAAGAATTCTCGTAAAATTCTTTTTGGGGGTGCATCTTGTATGTCATTTAGGGAGGGAAAACGCAGAAATTACTCGTTCTCTCGATCAAGTGATTGTTTTGTTTATAGGTGGTTAGAGCGACGTGGAATCATTTCCATTAAAATTAAATGGATGTTCAGACGAAACATTATGACTCAACTCAATCACACAAAAAGGCTGGTAGTATCATGTAATTATAAATATTTCGGGCAGGTGGAAAATAAATAATGGATGAATCTCATGTAAATATTGAGCTGAATTAATATCAAGTACATTATGCACCTGAAAATATTGGAGTGCATTCAAATTAAGAAGTAAGTTATAAATGTAGGTGCATTACCGAGTTTACGAAAACAAAAACTCAGTTTTAGTATGTACACAGATGCATTGATGTCTCTTTGTAATAAGTGGAGGAATTGAGATGGTGGAGAAAACTAACAAGTATATAATACTGCACCCAACTCTATCCACGATCTAGACCCTAGGGTATCTTCTTCATTAATTGGCACTGCTACTTAGTTAAGAAGCCAACATCACATATCCATGCAAGGGTCATATTTCTTGGTCTTTCTACATCACATGCGAGAGTAGCGCCTGAGTAAAGATGGTTGGTTAGATTAAACATGCCGATTATATTTCTCCTAAACAAAACAAGAAAAATTAAATATTTGTATTCATCATGATCGTATGTTACTGAAAATTCGGTGGTTTGTTTCTATTCCACCCTTTCTTTGTTGTGGAGAAATCAAAAGATAAAAGTTACTATGGTTGTTGTTTGTGAGGTTTAAGAAAATCATAGAAGACTCTGTTTCTCTTCCCATCTCTCTATATATATACTTTACAAGCAAAAAGACTTAATCAAACATAAGAATGCCAATGACGTCCTATTTTATTTTGTTGTTAATGTTCAATTTTTTTTTCTTTCTTTTTGCTTATTCAAATTATTCTCTGTTTGTTTGTTTTTATAAAAACTTGCCAATCCTTTTCTTGTTCTCTGTATGGGCTAACTTCTTGGTTGATAATTTTGTTGAATTGTTTTTATAGGATGGCTGAAGTGATTGAAGTTCTTTGTAAAAACACTACTACCGCTAGCAAACTATGGAGATGGCACTGCTGAGATAGTTGAAGAACCACTAGCAAATGTAAGTCATGACGTGCTATCTATCTAATATCAGATATAGGAATGGACCGAATGGTGAACAATATGATAATATGATAACAGGCAATAATAAAAATGATACACTTTTTCTATATTCAGCAAGAACTCCAGAAGTTTGAGCTCTATCCCTAATACAAAGAATATGATAATATGATAACGGGCAATAAATAAAACTGGAAAGTAATACTTTTTCGAGAATTTTTTTATATGGGGGCAATACTGGATGGGGGGTCATGGGGACCATTAAAAAACTGTCATTTGTCATTAAGTTTTGTGAAAGAAATCTGAAAAAAGAAAAACTCTTGTCATCTTCATGGATAAAATAAGAGCGGTAGCGTAAAGAGTCCAAAAGAAAATTAGAATAGAACCCTGAAAGAGATTGTTGAGTGGTTGACATTTCTTAAGTTTCAGTGATGTATTACCAGGATGATAGAAGTTATACTCATGTACATGTTCAGATTCTTCAGCCGTCAAACCCCCATAAAAGGAATCTATCCAAAAAAAAAAACGCAAAAAATCTTTTCCGTAATTTTATTAAACACCTACACTACATTCTAAATTTATAATCTCTTTTACGTGATTAACAAGTAAAACACGATAATTATGAAGTTGTTGAATAATCAAATCACAAACTGTAGTTTTCCCGTTATTCAAAGAAAAATCCCCAAAACAAGAAAAATTACTTGAGATAACATGTAAGTTTTGTTTCTCTGAAAAAAATTAAATTTTTTAATCATTTTAATTCTTCCTCAATGGTGATTATATTATCTCAAGGCAGTAGGAATAACAGTGCAGGTATTATTTTATTTTCTCTATTTTGTCAAGGTATGTGTTATATCAGTGATCAAATTTGTAAATCCTTAACCCTTTTCTGATAAGCCTAATTTTTCCGGTAACGATGGGATGAAGACTAATTAATTGGTGGTAAATTTCCATAATACCCTTGCTTAAAAAATTGATTAGTTATAATCAGTTAATTAAGTATGACAAATGACAGTTTTCTAACAGTTCCTCACGCTCCCGTCCAAAATCGCCCTCATCAAAAAATTTATCTACTTTTCCTCTGGTAATCAGAAAACTTCAAACCCAAAATTCTCCTCAATCTGCACCAACAAACCATGATACTTACTCATACAATCCTCCAATTCTTAGCATGAACACCACCAAACTAAATTTATCTTTGAACTATAAAATTTTCACAAATCCGACATTGCTAGTGATGTTAATGCTTATAGTTAAGCAGTAACTAACCGTGCGCAACAAGCTCAACTGGTTGTGGTAATTATATAATTGCCCTTTGTTTTTGTGGGCTTCACAAATACCCTTGTCCACTCTATTAATACCCCTAACCAAAAACACGGAAGGTAATTTTTTTTATCATAAACCCATAAATATCCTCATTATATTTAGAAGTTTTCCTTTCCTTTTTAACTTAAGATCTCAGAAGAAATACTCTCCTCTCTGTACTCATCTCTCGACATCACCACCTCCACCTTCGTGCCACCACCATCTCCGTCGCCACCATCATCTTCATCTCAATCACCATGAAAAATCAGTTAAACCAACCAGTTTCATCACCACCTCCTACACTGCTACTACCAAATACACCGGCAACAGCACCTCCACAACCTCCCAAAAAATAGAATTTAGATCGTTTTTCACATGATTCAACTATAATTCGCAGACCAAGTGATGAAACAACACAAATCTATTCTCCAAAACTTAATCTTGAGCATCAAAAATGTTAGATTCACTTCGATTTTGCAACTAAATTATCCATGATTCCCAATTCAACCCTAATTTTGGATTTCATTCTTCTCCAGATCTGTAATTGATTAAGGTAAATGACTATTTGCTTCTTCACTTTGTTTTTTTTCATTTGTATTGACTTGTAGAAATAGAAATTTACAGGGTTTTTACTTGATTTTACGATGATGGAATGTTTTAAGGATCTGATTTTATATGTTGATGTAGTTTCTATGTTAATTGATTTGTTACTTGATTTTCAGTTTAATTTATGATGAAGGAGATATCGATGGAATTGATGATGTAGATTTGTGGTGGTTTTGGTTGGAATTGATGATGTAGATGGAAGAAATGATGTAATTGATGATCGAGATTGTGGTGGTTCTGGTTGGAATGATGGTTGTGGTGAGGTTAAAATATTGATGGAGATAGTGGTGGTACTGGTTTTTGTGGTGGTGGTGGTGGATATTCTGTGTGATTGTTGGTGGTGGTGAGGCTGGAATGATAAATACAAGAAGATCAATGCTTGTTTTAAGAGAAAACTCTGTGGCAACTACTACTTTTTTACCTTACTCTTTATGTTCAAGTTCACGAGTATCAACTACTGTTGTTGAAAGTATTCTTTATGAGATCAACTACTGACTCCTATTGTTGACAACATTTCCTTAGATTAGTATAGTCCTTCTTGTAGTTTTAAATCATGTTTGTTATAAAAAATTAGTTTCATTTCTTGCCGGTTTATGTTTGTGTATTTGTTATTCGACTAATGGTAGTGGTGTTGTTGTTGGATTTTATAGTTGTAAAGTTCTTCAAATGTTGAATTTGTGGTGCAATGGTAGCATGACTGTTCACTCATTCGTATATGTCTTTTTTTTTTGTCAAACTTTGTTTGTTGCATGCCAAAGATGGTTGTTGCAGAGATTTTTGATTCACTGCTCTAGCACGAGTTGAAGTTGATTCACTACAGCTTCTTTTACACCTTTTTTAGGTTTCACACTAGTTGGATGTTTCTTTTTTTTATGCTTTTTGGTTTGGACTTGTTATGTTTGTAATGACATACATTCTGATTTAATTTTATGAATGTTATTCTTGTGTTTCTTAAGGATATGTCAGTTTGCAGGTTCCAGGTTTATTGGTTTTTAGAGGAAACAGACTCATATAAATGTTCCAACTGTTGATCCTATTTTTTGTGGATCAACTTTCATTGTTGATCCCGCTTAAAGGGATCAACTTTGGTTGTTGACACTATAATCTGGAAACATTGTTCCCTGAGTTCCGCCTTTTTGGGTCAACTTCCATTGTTGATCCCACTTCCATTGTTGACACAATTGAACTGAAATATATTCTAGTAATTAGTAAAGTTATTTTTGAACTTTTAATTTTTTGGATCAATTTCGGTTGTTGACACCGAATTTTGATGGCGGCACAGGTGACGGTGGTGGCAGCAGCAGCGGCGACAGCATCTACTAGTGGTGGTGGAATATTAGTGGTGGTTGTAGTTAGTTAGTGGTGGTGGTAAAGTTATTTTTGAACTTTTAATATTTTGGATCAACTTCGGTTGTTGACAGCGAATTTTGATGGCGGCGGCGACGCAAGCGACGGTGGTGGCAGCAGCAGCGGCGACAACATCGACTAGTGGTGGTGGAATATTAGTGATGGTTGTAGTTAGTTAGTGGTGGTGGTGGTGGAGTGGTGGTGTAGGCGGTGCTGGTGGTGGTGGAGTGGTGTGTCGGTGGTGGAGTGGTGGTGGCGGCGGTGCTGGTGGTGGTGGAATGGTGGTGGTGGTGGTGGCTGTGAAATAATAGATAAAAAAATATGTTAAGGGATAAGGTTATTAAATGAAAAATAATATTATGAATGAGTTATTAAGGTGATCTATTTTTTAATGGATAAGATTTTCATATGATATTGACATATTTATTGTTGTATGAGGGTATATTTGTTGGGTGTCAACACCAAGGGTATTTAATTAATATACCCGGTTGGTTAAGCTAGAATTGCCCAAAATTTGTAAGATCGATTTTAACATCATCCCCAACAAACTTTCCATAAAGTAAATGTTAATCCAGCTTCCCGAGGATCAATTTAGAAACACCTACATTATACGGAACTTAGGCAAGATTGCTAATAGGGGGACCGGTTTGCTTGGGATGTACCAAATTACAAATAAGACAAAACAACATTTGCCTTGGGGTTGGTACACCCCCAAGCAAATTGGTACCCCATTAGCAGTCTTGGAACTTAGGCATGTTGAGGTCAAAGGTTAGATGTACGTACAAGTAATTGTCAAGGTCCTGAGTGCGATATTCTAGAACACTAGTCGAACGAAGTCACTAGAGGAGGATCAAAAAGCATCACTCAAATGTAAGCGCATGATGTGGCGTCATCTAAATCTTAGATATAGAAACGGTGAACACCTTTTAGAAGCCGCGAGTCCCCTCTGAGCAGCCATGAACCCCAACTACAATTTTACTACGTTGAGAGCTGTATTTGGGTGATGTATTTTTGTCCGTTTATATTGAGAATTACAGCCGCACTACACCAAGGAAATTCAAAAGAGTTCTCGTAAAACTCTTTTGGAAAGCAACACACAAAAATGTTATTTTTTTTAGGCGAGATTATAGTGTCTCCACTCCCATCAAAGCGAGTTACATGATTGTTGCTGAAAGGAAATTGGAATCCTTACGTAACAAATTAAACAGTGAATAAGAAATGTTGGTCGGGGGAGTACGTAGCTGATCCCTTTTTCCTTCCTTCCTTGGCCAGTGCATCTTCCACTTCGCTCCCTGTTCTTCTGGCATGAATAACCTTCTGGTAGGTAATATATGGCATTGCCATGGCCCTGACTTCTTGTAGTATTCTTTTGCACTGCCAGTCCATATTATCATTGCTTCTTGCCATTTGTTGGTTTGGTAAATTTGGGTGTGTTGATGAGAAATGAATTCAAACCCTAAACAAATGCACTGCACGGGAGTACTTTTAGATTCGAGAGATCAATCTGTAAGACTCTGGCCTAAACCAACAAATGGCCGTTCCAGATTCAATTCGGTCACAAAGTGAAGGAGAGGGTTGATCTTAGGGAGGGAAGCGAAGAAGGTGTTTGAGATCAGAATGTTTAATTATGAAGGTGTGGCTGTTTTATGACTTGTATCAGAATATGGTTTATGGATACTTGCGTTGTTAACACTTGTTGTTTTTGAAATAAGTTGAAATCCTATTTATACAAGTCATGTTCGAGAACACCCTGGTCTCGTAGGAAGTGGAGGTGATTTAAGTAGTGGAGAATTGGGGTTGTGTAAAAGTGGTGATCACTACGTTTCCATTACGAGGGAAAACTGGTCACACTTTCACCCACTACTCTCATTACTGTTAACCGTCCGTCCTTTCCTGGAACTTTCTCGTAATGGGAGCGTTGCATGCCGCACGCTGTAAACCGCCAGACCAATACCCCAGTGAGCATCCCCCAGTTTGTGACATGTTTGATGTCTCGAGTAAATTGGTCAAGTCTTGAGACTCGCCGCTAAAAGCAGCACATAGTGCTTTTAGGTCAAATAATAAAATTATTTGTGAAATCAATATTTATAAAACATTGCTTATAATCGATATATATAAAGCATCACTTTTAAACAAGCAGCTGAAAATAATCGATGTGCAGGAAACATCGTTGTTTTAGAGCTCGTTCAAATTAGTCGCGAATTGAACGTCTTAAAAAAGTAACATGACCTGCCACCTTTGAGCGATAGTTTGAGAACCCTATGGGTGAGCTACCACTTGGTTGATCGCTCCCTGCTGAGGAGGGGTGACCGGTGATCACGGCGTCACCCTGTTAGCCATCTAGAATCCGATCTAAACCGTCCGACCAAGCTAGCAAAGTTTGACGGACGAGATGATTTGCGGCAGTTGTATGCTGCCGTTGATTGTATTTTAGGGTTTGAAGCCGTGCGGCCACCTTACCATTGGGCCAAACGATTTTTGGCGTTTGCCACTAATTTGGACAGGCCGATTAGGTATACGCACAGATGGGTTGCTGGTGAGTGTGCAAGCATCTCGTTGGCCTCCTGAAATTAGATCTAGGCCATCCGACTAGGATAGCGAAGATGGACGGCCATGATCGATTTGCGGCAGTTGCGTAACGCCGCTTATTAAATTTAGGGTTTTATAAGCGCGCGATTGCCCTACTTTGGGCAAGCGGTTCGACGTGCTTCTGGATCGCCGCATGTAATTCGATCAGCTGGGGATGGAGATGAGACACCGACGATCATGTTGGCGCCTCTTTGATCATCTGAAACACGATCTAATCCATCCAACTTGGCTGGCTAAGTTGTACGTATGTGATGATTTTGAGACCGTTATGATCGGTCTAGCTCGTTTGAACTTTTCTTTCGCAGCGCGATCACCCTGTTTTTGGCTAGAGATCAGGGGTGCTGTGGGAGAACTAAAGGGATCCGATCGTCTGGGACGCTAGTGGGCCCGCCGGTGGACATTATGGAGGTTTCCTAGTCCGCTAGGAAGAGGCTAAGCTTGTTGAATTGTGTGGCCAAATCGTGTGGCCGCGTTTGCTCTTTAAGACTGACATGGACATTCTAGATTTTCCTTAAGGAATTTAAGCGTGTCGATCGTGCTAACTTTTAATTAAGAAGCGCGTTGACACGAAAATCTCTTTATCAGAGAGTGGTGCAGCTTGTGCGAGTTTTTTCATGCAGATCTCAATACTGACACTTCGAGAAGATTCGTGCTACTCCGCTGCGAGTGAACATTAATCGTCATGTTATGCCAATATTGAGAGTTCAGCTGAGGAACATAGCATAGGAAAATACTAGGCGGGCAATGCCTTAGTGAATAATGCTGGTGGAAAATAAAATTCATAAAATATTTGGGATTGTTGCTATGTGCACCATTCTGAGTGAATTTTATATATATATATACAAATATATTGAATTTCTCAATACATCTGTGAGCGAAGAGGTCTATGCACTCATCACTTTTTAAATGGCTTTTGTTCTTTTGCAGGATGACAATGCATTAAGTACAGGGTTTCACAATTTTAGCCCTGAACTGAAACCACCATCAACATTAAGTCCCCTTCTTAGTACGTAACAGTGACATTGGTGCGGGGTAAGCAGTAGATGGTGACAAATAAAGATAAAACTAATAAGGAAAATTAGACAGATGTTACCGGGAGAGGTGGGTCAGCTTGTCCTTGGAACATGGCACGAGGCGTCCAGATGAGCGTTCCCCTAACATGATGTCGGTTGGCCCCAGGTAGATCAGGCAGACGGTTGGTTGGTATCTCAAACTGCATTCCAAGTCCTTTGTACATCTGAGCATCGTCTGAGAGTGTGTCCAAGTTTTCCTGGCTTCGGTTGGCATGGAGGAAAAATAGAGGCGCGATGAAGCATCTCAGCCAACAAGTGCTAAGACTGAAAGTTTTGCTGCCTGGCTAAAGCGCCAGAGGGAGCGTGAACTCTTGGATAAACATGAACACCCTATTCATGAAGGCGTCATAATCCTCGACTCTGACGTGGACGAATCGGAATACCCTCAAAAGGCTGTTGAAGCAGTTTCTGAAAAGGATGCCGAGGAAACTTCCGAAGAGTGTGTAGGAGGAGCGGCATTTGGAGAAGATGTTGAAACGGGCTCCTAAGTGAATGTTGGTGCAGCTTTCAAGGAAGATGTTGAAGCAGTTCCCAAACATAACATTGATGCAGCTTCCGAAGAGGATGTTGAAGAAGTTCCCAAAGAGAACGTTGATGCATCTTCCGAAGAGGATGTTGAAGCGTCTTCTGGAGAGGATGTTAAAGCGGCTTATGGAGAGGGTTCCAGTGAAGGCGCCATTGACCCTGGCGTTGAAGATACTTCTTTGATGTTTAGTAGTCTTTTGTTTCATGCAGCTGGAGCCAGAGCTTCATCAAATAATAATCCTTCATTCATGCTCCTTTCATGATTTTATGTTTCCAGTTGGATGAATGAACGAAATCTCCCGACTAAGAAATCCAAATTCTTAGAAAGATCTCGCAATATCTTGAAACTTTAGATGTAGCGCTCTTCGGTAGCCTATGTTCATGATAATCATTCCTAAAACGCGATTTTGCAATCTGATCTCTTCCCATTCTATTGAGGCGGCATGGCGAAGACAGCACACAAATAGTAATGGCTGGCAAGTCTGTGTTTTCTTCTCATGGGAAGAGGTGCCTCTTCCACAATAATATTTCCACACATGTAACGCTAGTAACAAAAATTTCGAGTAGGGAAAATAACAATTATGGCTCGACCAACCTTCTGTTTGATATTCCTCTTGCAGATTACATGCTTCTTGAAGATTTGTGGCGTGCCGGCTAGGGACGTAGAAGCATGGGAGCTTTTACACGAATCTATAGAACCAATAAGCCGCATATTGTGGGTTAAACGAATGAGATATGCCTTATGTTCAATTGACGACATGTGCAACATGATTTCTCAAGAAGTAATTGCGAACTGGGAGTGTCACTGGGTACGTGCGCCACCTTCAGATTCGTTGCTTCTCGGTCCGTGAAATGATTTTCAAAATACGAAAATTGCATACTGAAGTGGACAGAACCTCCTCTAGGGATCACGTCAGTCAAAAGAGGTGGTGGTTAAGAAACCGTCTCAATGTTGAAGCAGGATGCTCTTCGGGATACGTAAGGTGCTTTCCAAGAAGAATTTGTTGCTGCTTGATGATTTCCCTTGAATATCTTGTTCTTTCTTTTTCCTTTACATATTCCCCTCTTAGGTATTTACTGAAACATGTAAGGTGTTTCTTTCATGGTTTGATTTTATTTTATTTTGGCTTTGAACTGATGGGTAATGGTTTTATGAGGAAATGATGTTTCGATTAACTGATAAAAATGAAATCCTAATTATGAATTCAAGCAGTGCAGTTATTTTTGAGGAATTACAAATATTACATGAAAAGGGGAAATGCTAAAAGAAATGTTAAAGGAAAAGGCGACGTGTCGTCTTAGGTATTGAAAGGTTTAAGCCACCTGGCTTGTATTACTATGCCTTCTAGATTGTCAGCATTGATAAGTTTGCAGTAGACTCCCAAGATAATTTTTCTACTAGGTACGGCTCATCTTATGGGGAATTCGGCGGAGCAGGCTGGGCAGCAACCCTTACTACTATATCTCCAACTTGAAATGGATTTGGGCATTGCACCGTTTCTTGATACTTAGATTCCCCATCTTTGACTGTGACATCTTCTAAATTTTTAACAAAATATTCGAAAGGCCCAGCACCCCATTCACATCTTCTAGTGACGGCTGGGTTGACGATGGGGTCAAGTCCCCGGCGCTTGACAGAAGGAGGAGTGGCTGATTGCAGAAAGGGTTGTTCAATAAAACTTACTTGGGTTCGGAATCTACGAATGTACATCGTCGGACTCTCTCCAGACAATTAGGTCACATTGGCAAGTTGTTGATACGGCAACAAATAATCCTCCGGGTTGGATGGCTTGTTGGAAATCCTTTCGGGTATAGACACTGGTAAAGGATATACTCCCATCTTTGCTTTGTTGCCATGCACTCACGAGCGCCCAGAACCATATCATAATTTGCGCATTCTTTGACAATATGAAATTTGGCGTGCGTTAGAGCATCTCCCACCTTGATTTCGAGATTTATGAACCCATAAGCATCTCTAGACTCCCCTTCCGAGTTTTTGATCATGGTTGGACATTGAACGGCTTTCTGTTTTGGGATCTTTGCGAATTTCAGAGTATTGATGGTGACAACGTTGAAGTCATAGGCCGCGTCAGCGTGATGTCAAACTCGACACTTTTTAGGTGGGAAGTGGTCAGCAGTCCCCAGTTGCATTTTCCAACAACGCTTCCTAGGAGAGATTGGGGCTTAGGAGTAGCTTCTCCGACTGAAAAAAATCGCTTGCCTGACATAATGCGATTGAGAGCTGCAAATATATCTTGACGTTGTGCCTTGGAGAAATAAAGAATTTCACATACACGCTCCATCATAGATTGCACGATTTTGTGAGCAGAGTCCCCAGAAAGTGTGCAGCTTCTGACTGGGAGAGGGTCTCTGTGAACTCCCTCAGTGCCTAATTGAAGTTCTCCCGCATCTATTTTTTCCTTGAAAATTTGCTTCAACTTGTTGCATTCATTGGTGGGATGATTGATGAACCTGTGGTAACGACAATATTTGGGATTTGCCATCTCTTCCTCAGTTGGCGGGCGTCTGATAGTAGGTAGTTTGATGGCATCATATCACAAAAAGAAAAGGAAAAACTATAACCCATGGGATCAGGGACAAGTTCATTGCTCGCAGTACAGAACCTGGCATCAATCCCACTTCTCTTTATCAGTCAGAGTAAACACTGGCTCAAAATTCCTTCTTATAAAGCACTAGTCATCAGCGCAAATCAAACCTTCCTCTACTTGATCCTTTTGTTTGTTATACCCTCCTCCAAATCTATTAGGGATGCGACTCCTTCTTCTTGTGCCCCACCCACTACCACTTCCCCCTTTCGGTTAAATGGCTACGGCTTCGGCTCCTTCTTCAGAATTACTGGAGTATCACACATAAACAATCAATAATCATCTCTACCAACTAACATGCACTAACACCCAACAAAAAGAAACGAAGAAAGTCGTTGACGCATTGCATGCACATTCAGACTATAACCGGCTCGGGGGAAAATACCTAAGTTATAAGACCTCAATTCTTCTTCCATTTAATATAGGAAAGATGAGGGGAGTGTCCCACTTCAAATACCATGGGTTATAAGGAATCCAATCACCTTATGCTCCAATACCAGAATGGTCAAGTAATGACTAACAACACATACATGAACCAAAGTAAACAAGGCAACATTCGTAGAAAGCTCTTAACCATAGAAACTAATCATCCATGTCAAAATGTCAAGTCATTAACTAAATAACGACAACAAACAGTAATAATTTATAGTCATGATTCACTTACTCTAAAATGTTTCCCTATACATCATTCTTACTCACCAGCTACCGCTGCATCTTCTAAATATTAGCAAAGAGTCAGTGCATCCTCCATAGTTCATCGTGTTAATTTTTCATCACTAAGTGTCACATTTGCGCATCTCCTCCATTATCACTAGGCATATTGCACCTCCTTTTCAAGATCTTGTTAGGCATTTTCAGCAGGCAACACCTGACCTTGAGCTTGTTTTAACAACTTCTCCTCAGTACTGAAATGCAAATAGTGAGAAACCCTATCCTTCTTATAAAGCACTAGTCATCAGCTAAAAAAAAAAAAAAAAACTCAAGCATATAATGGACACAACATAAATCAAACCATGCTCAAGAACCATTTTTCAAGTGACATAAAAATTCTTTCTCACCTGAGTAAGTGACTTGTTTGCAGCAAGCTCATCAGTATTCCCAATATTAACCAGAACAGGCTTAACTAGTAAATCGGCAGCAATTTTACGCAGTTCCTTGGGCCAAGTTGCAGTGTACATCAGCGTCTGGCGGCAAGGAGGTATCTCATTAACAATTTTCTGAATCTGTAGCACAAAACCCATGTCCAACATCCTGTCCGCCTCATCAAGCACAAGGTAGGAAACTTGACGGAGGCTGATTTTTCTCATCTCCAAAATATCATTCAAACGTCCAGGAGTCGCAACAACTATATCACATCCGCGTTCAATCTCTCTAAGCTGGGGACTTTTTGGTGCCACTCCCTACTTTGGCATCCACTCCAATATTTAGGATAATATATGTGTTTCCGCTTCCATTTCTTGACTGATACTGAAAATCAATAGGAAACTTCAATTAGCCAGCATTACAAAATGTAAGAAGCTGAAATATATTCTACTAATTAACAGCAAACCAGCACTGAGACTCAACAAAGGAACACCCAACAATGATATGCAATGTTTACTAAAATTTGCACATGAGAACATAGTAGATATACCTGTAACATAAGATGGTTGCTGCTATTTAGGATTTGGTGGTGGTGGTGATAATGGGTTATTAAGATTATGATTCGCCAACAGATCTTGATGGTTTGATAGATTAACTTCACCATGTGAGTAATCCCTTAATGTTGTTCCTGTGTTCTTTAAAGCTACTAAGAATAGGATGAGTGTGCTGCTGCAAATGCGTTCCTTTTTGTTACTTCATCACCCATGAATTGCTTCCGATCTTTACATCTTGATACTCCCATCTAATTTTTAGCTCTAGTTCTGTATTCTACTTAACTTCAAATTCCAACGGACACCCATAATACCAACTCTACAATGCCATCTCCTGTTCAAACTCTTGTAAATACCCATAAATCTCCAGATTCAACATTCTACAACTGAATTTCATCTCAAGAACTTCACCATATCCATCACAGACTCAAGCACTTCTCTTTGTTCTTTTTCCCTGTCTTTTGAAATCAGCCAAAAACCCTTGAAACACATCCACCAAATCAGCTGCAAGGACATACATTTTTACCGAGTTTTCCAGCTGAAAACCTCACTTCAAAAACCTCTTGTCTTCTCTCAAACAGAACCCCACAGACCCATGGTACCATTTACTACCATAATTTATCCAAATCACCCACAGACTTTCACTATTTTTGCTGTCAAACTCAGACTCCATCACAGCTAAAACATTAACCATTCAAGCATAAACTCATCGTCCCCAATTGAGCTCAGATTAACTCAATTCACCACCAGTTCATGCCATCTAAAAATCAGCTGCAAATTCAACTCAATAGAGCCTGCAATTTGATCTACAACCATCAATTCCTTATTAACTTCTTTCCTTCTAATACATACCCATACTTCCATCAGTTTCATTCATCCACCAGAACATAACCATCACGCATTTTTCTTCAGAGATTTTGATTTTGAAATCTAGGTTTTTTTTTTACAGCACAACATTGAGATTTTGGGTTTTTTTTTTTTTACCGGAGATGGAGATGGAGAAGTTGTTGCTGTTGATTGCTACCGAGAAGAAATAAGGGGTTTTGTGTAATTTAAATCAGTGACGAGGTTGATTAGAATTTGGTTCAGATCTGGATTTGATGAGCTGCTACTGTTGACTGTTGCGGATGAGAGAAAGGGGGAGTTAAAGAGAGAGATTGAGAGAAGATGATGAAGAAGAGGGATTGAGCGAAGAGCAGCGGTGGTGATGGAGCGCCGACGGTCGTCTGTGGAGGAGAGGAGAGGTGTTCTTCAGGAGGAGATGAAGAAAGAGAAAAACATATAGGAATTAGGTTCGAGTGGTTGAGGGAGGGTTTGCTAATACAACCAAGAATGAGCGATTAAAAAAATGCTTAAAAAAAACAGAATGAGGGAATCCGAATGAAAATGATGGACAGGCCATGTTTCGTTTGATCCACTCATACGGATTAAGAAAAAATCTTGATGGATGAGACTGTATTTGGGATGCTCATACGGATTGAGAAGCATGTGTATTTCTCTTTGTGCTAATACGAACTCATGTATTCGGTTTAATTATCAACCTTCGACATGAAAAAAAATCCAAAAACAAAAAAATTAATAAATTTAAGATATTGTTATCGACATTCTGATATAAAAATATCCAAAAAATGTATAAGAATGAATCGGGAAAATGAAAAATGAATTCGATAATTGGTGTGTTTCTTTGTGCTTCCAGTTTGAATTTCGACTAGTCACATAGGTCATGAAGCAATTTTGACTAGTCATACAAGTCATGAACTTCAAATGTGGTATAACGGCATACAAACTATGAACCAACAAGCTTCGGGTGGGTTCTGACTTCAACATTAGCAGGATACATCATCGAAATCGATAAATGTGAAGCTCGGTGTCGATTCGAACTTAAAATGTGGTATAACTGCATACAAACTATGAACCAAGAAGCTTCGGGAGTGGACTACTATAACACTCCTTTTCGTCAACTTGGATACTGAACCTGGCTCCGAGCTCGAAACCTTGCCGGGAGTGGACTAATATAAGTCGGAAACTTCGTCAGAACGATGAATCCACCCATCTACAGGTAAGATTCCATCAGAATATTCCCTAAAACTTTAAACACACCTCTTTTCGTCAACTTCGATACTGAACCATGAAGATTTTGGTGGGTTCTGACTTCAAACCTAGCAGGATACATCATCGAAATCGATAAATATGAATATCAGTGTCGATTCGAACTTCAAATTCGGTATAACGAAAAACAAACTATAAACCATGAAGCTCTGGGTGGGTTCTGACTTCAAATTCGGTATAACGATGAATCCAACTTTTTATAAGTAAGATTCCATTGAAATATTCTCAGAAACCTTAAACACACACAAATTCGTCAACTACGAGAAAGAAACTGGTTCCGAGGTCGAAACCTAGAGAGGAGTGGACTACTATCGTATGAACGATGAATCTAACCTTTTACAAGTAAGATTACATTGGAATATTCTCTGAAACCTTAAAAACACACAAATTCATCAACGCCGAGAAAGAAACTGACTCCGAGGTCGAAACCTGGCGAGGAGTGGACTACTATAAGTCAGAAACTTCATAAGAACGATGAATCTAACCTTTTACAAGTAAAATTCAATTGGAATATTCTCCGAAACCTTAAACATACACAAATTCGTCAACTTTGGGATAGAAACTGGCTCCGAGGTCGAAATCTGGCTCCGAGTTGACTACTATAAGTAAGAAACTTCGTTAGAACGATGAATCTATCCTTTTACAAGTAAGATTCCATTAGAATTTTCTCCGAAACCTTAAACACACACGAATTCGTCAACTTCGAGAAAAAAATTGACTCTGAGGTCGAAACCTGGAGAGGAGTGGACTACTATAAGTCAGAAACTTCGTTAGAACGATGAATCTATCCTTTACAAGTAATATTCCATTGGAATATTATGCGAAACATTAAACACACACAAATTCGTCAACTTCGAGAAAGAAACTGACTCCGA
>JAJJMB010006586.1:0-160698 GCA_023531105.1 Papaver atlanticum | reverse complement strand
TCGAGAAAGAAACTGACTCCGAGGTCGAAACCTGGCGAGGAGTGGACTACTATAAGTCAGAAAATTTGTTAGATAGATGAATCTATCTTTTTACAAGTAAGATTCTATTGGAATATTTTGCAAAACCTTAAACACACACAAATTCGTCAACTTCGAGAAAGAAACTGACTCCGAGGTCGAAACCTTGCGAGGAGTGGACTACTATAAGACAGAAACTTCGTTAGAACGATGAACTATCCTTTTACAAGTAAGATTCCATTAGAATATTCTTCGAAACATTAAACACACACAAATTAGATAACTTCGAGAAAGAAACTAACTCCGAGGTCGAAACCTGGCGAGGAGTGGACCACTATAAGTCAGAAAATTCGTTAGAAAGATGAATCTATCCTTTTACAAATAAGATTCCATTGGAATATTCTGCGAAACCTTAAACACACACAAATTCGTCAACTTCGAGAAAGAAACTGACTTCGAGGTCGAAACCTGGCGAGGAGTGGACTACTATAAGTCAGAAACTTCGTTAGAAAGATGAATATATCCTTTTACAAGAAAGATTCCATTGGAATATTCCGCGAAACCTTAAACACACACAAATTCGTCAACTTCGAGAAAGAAACTGACTCCGAGGACGAAACCTGGCGAGGAGTGGACCACTATAAGTCAGAAACTTCGTTAGAAAGATGATTCTATCCTTTTACAAGTAAGATTCCATTGGAATATTCTCCAAAACCTTAAACACACACAAATTCGTCAACTTCGAGAAAGAACCTGTCTCCGAGATCCAAACCTGGCCGGTAGTGGACTACTATAAGTCGGAAACTTCGTGAGAACAATGAATCCACCCATTTACAGGTAAGATTCTATCGGAATATTCCCCGCAACCTTAAACAAACCCCTTTTCGTCAACTTCAATACTGAACCTGGCTCCGAGACCGGGAGTGGACTACTATAAGTCGGAAACTTCGTAAGAACGATGAATCCACCCATTTAAAGGTAAGATTCTATCGAAATATTCCCCGCAACCTTAAACAAACCCCTTTTTGTCAACTTCTATACTAAACCTGGCTCCGAGCTCGAAACATTGCCGCGAGTGGACTACTATAACTCAGAAACTTTGTAAGAACGATAAATCCACCCATAAACAGGTAAGATTCCATCGGAATATTCCCTGAAACTTTAAACACACCCCTTTTTGTCAACTTCGATACTGAACCTGGCTGCGAGTGGACTACTATAAGTCGGAAACTTCGTAAGAACGATGAATCCACTCATCTACAGGTAAGATTTCATCGGAATATTCTCTGAAACCTTAAACGCACCCCTTTTCATCAACTTTGATACTGAACCTGACTCCAAGCTTGAAACCTGGCCGCGAGTGTACTACTATAAGTCGGAAACTTTGTAAGAACGATGAATCCACTCATCAACAGGTAAGATTCCATCAGAATATTCAGCAACAGAGGTGGTGGCAGTAGAAGGAAATGCTAAGTGTGGTGGGAGATAACCATACAAAGCTTGGAAGGGGCTCATCTTCAAGCTGGTATGATAATTGGTGTTATACTACCATTCTGCAAGTGGAAGCCATTGATGCCATTTCTTTGGTTGGTGTCCACACATGCATCTCAAGTAACTCTCAAGACAAGAGTTCACTCTCTCAGTTTGACTATCAGTCTGTGGATGGTAAGCTGTACTGAGGTGCAACTGAGTGCCTAATGCTCTGAATAAGTCCTGCCAAAAAGTGCTTGTGAAAATCTTGTCTCTTTCTGAAAAAATATAAGTAGGCAGTCCATGAAGCTTGAAAATATGAGAAATAAAATCTCTGGAAACAAAAGAAGCAGTGTATGGGTGATGTAGTCCAATGAAGTGACTGTACTTTGTTAATATGTCAACTACCGCTAGAATGACAGTCTTCCTCTCACTCATTGGTAAGCCCTCAATGAAATCCATGGAGATGTGTTGCCAAGCATGATATGGAATGGGCAATGGCTGTAGCAGGCCAGCAGGAAATGTGTGTTCCCCTTTATTTCTCTGACACACATCACAAGTGGAAACATACAAGAGAATGTCCCTCTTCATTCCAGGCCAAAGAAATAAGATGTGGCTCTTATGTATGTTGCTTGCATACCAGAATGACCACCCACAGCTGAAGAGTGTATGGAATCTAAGATTTTAGACCTTGTTGTAGAAGGTCTGCCAACATAGATTTTTTTTTTGTGCCTCAGAACTCCATTGATGTAAGAATAGTTATGAGTTGTCTCAGGAGTAATTATAGTCTGAGCAATAAGATGTTGACCCTTAGTGTCTTCAGCATAACTAACAATAATTTCATGTGCCCAGGTAGGTTGACATAGATATGGAATTGCAGGCAGCAGGTAAATGATCTCTTATAGAGAGAGCATCAGCCACTTTGTTCTCTGAACCTTTTTTGTACTTTATTTCATAGTCAAAACCCAAAAGCTTCATAAGCCATTTTTGTTGCAAGAATGTAGAGATATTTTTCTCCGAGAAGTAGTTGATGCTTTGATGATCAGTTTTGATAATGAAATGTTGACCTTGTAAGTAGTGAGTCCACCTGGTGACAGCTTGGACAATTCCAAGAAGCTCCTTCTCATAAGTGGACAAAGCAGCAGCTCTTGGACCAAGAGGTTTGCTGTAAAAGGCAATAGCTCTACCTTCTTGCATAAGCAAAGCCCCAATGCCTAAATCACAAGCATCAATTTCAAGGATGAACTGCTTACTAAAATCAGGCAGAGCCAAAACAGGAGTAGTGGACATGGCCTTTTTGAGTTGAATAAAAGCTGTAGTTGCTGCTAGAGACCAGATGAAGGCATCTTTCTTCAATAGGTCAGTGAGGGGCCTACTAATAATGCCATAGTCTTTCACAAATTTACTATAATACCCTGTGAGTCCTAAAAATCCCCTCAAGGCCTTGATATTAGTTGGTGTAGGCCAATCTACCATGGCAGGGATCTTCTCAGGGTCAGCCATAACTCCATTGCCAATAATGATGTGTCCTAAATACTTAATCTCAGATTGTCCAAAAGAGGATTTGGAAAAATTTGCTGCCAGCTGATGTTGTCTGAGTAGCTCCAGAGTTGTTTGTAAGTGAAGTAAGTGAGCTTCTAAGGAAGGACTGTATACCAAAATGTCATCAAAGAAGACAAGAATGAACTTTCTAAGATGGTCTTTACAAATGTCATTCATGAGAGCTTGAAAAGTGGCAGGTGCATTGGTGTGGCCAAATGGCATTACTTTAAATTCAAAATGCCCATGATGGCCAAATGGCATTACTTTAAATTCAAAATGCCCATTGGCTACTGTGACCAATAAACTAGCAGTTTAAGCAATGGGACAATTTAAGCTGTTAGCCGAAGCACAATCTATAAAACTGTGTGTGCTACCTGTATCAATAAGGATGAAAATAGCTTGTTTCTTTATAAAACCAGGAATTCTTATAGTATCTCCTGAAATATTACCAGTTAATGCATGTAAGGATATCTCCATGTCACTCTCAATCACTAGTGGAAAATGGGCTATCAGAGACACAATGAAACGACAAAGACTAAATAACGCAAAAACATCTACATCTCTAAAGCGTCGTTGACTAAAGTCAAATTGTCGTTGTATTAAGACTCTTGTTGACTTACACAACAATAGTTCTTTTATTGACGTTGACTAAAGTCAAACCATCGTTGCCTTCAGACTTGTGTTGACTTAGACAACTAGACTTCCATAATGTCGTTTCCTTGGTAATGTAAAAAGATAATAAATGGGTGGATCAAAATATCCTTATGCCCTATCTATCCCAAAGGAGAGTGAAAAAACTCATTATTCTCTGCCTCTCTGGTTTCTCTTTCTCTTCCTCTTCCTCCCTCACCTCAAGCCACCACCACTACCATCATCACTTTCATAGCCAAGATGTAAAATCAGCAGCGATGATTATGAACTTGATAAACCATACAACCTACCTCTCTCTATCTACCCTTCTTTTTGTCTCTATCTCTCTGAATATTTGTTTCTGCTGCTTCGACATCAGAAAAAAAATGTGAAGTTCCCACCGATAAACCATTTTCCCATCCTTATCACCCGTAGGTTCCTGCTCATTTGTGAGAGGTGTACCTATATAATCTGGTTGTGGCATTGATGGCAAGACATCGACCAAATTCTGTTCGCCAATTTCTTCAAGATCAACTTGATTGTATTAACATTATCAACAAATTTAACATTTTTTTCTAGTGTTTGTGCAAGTACGTCCAATGGCATTTAACAGCGCTAGCGTTCTCAACATTGAATAAGTACGTACAGTGCAATGTCTTTTAATAATAGAGTGGTAAATTCACACAGTTCAAAGAAAATGCTTCATATTCCGGCAACAAAATTAAGAATGAAGCACCGGGATGGAATCTGAGCAGGCTGCTTAACTGACATGTGGGGCATTATCTCTTTCTCCTACCATTCAATCGGAGAGAGCAGGTAATTTAGAATTAATGCCTGGCCTTGTGTTCTTTTTACTTCCAACTTTCTGAACAAATCTAATCTCGAAGCCATGTTTAGAATAGTACATATCATGGGGTATCGATATGAATTAAAACAAGCTGTCCAACACAGCAACGCCAAAAAATCAAGAAAACACCGACGTTCAAGCTGTGACTCCCCACTAAACAGCCATGAACCCCATATACATTTTCACCACGTTATAACGATCTTACATTTGGGGGTGATGTCTTTTTTTTTTTGGTCCGCCTATTGAGAATTACAACCACACTACACCAAAGAGAGAACCGTGAATTCTCATAAAACTGTCGGGGAGGTGCAGCTTGTTACTTGTTAGGGAGGGAAAACGCAAAAGATGTTACTCATTCTCAATAAGTGATTGTTTTAATGGTAGGTTAGAGTGACGCAGAATAATTTCCTTCAAAATTAAATGGATGCTCAGACCAAATATTATGACCCAACTCAATCACACAAAAAGGCTGGTAGTATAATGTAATTATAAATATTTCGGGCAGGTGGAAAATAAATAATGGATGAATATTATGTTAATATTGAGCTGAATTAATATCAAGTTCATTAAGCAACTGAAAATACTGGGGTGCATTCAAATAAAGAAGTCAGTTATAAATGTAGGTGCATGTACCGAGAACAAAAACTCAGTTATAGTAAGGAATAAGATGCATTAATGTCTCTGTGTAATAAGTAGACGAATCGAGATGGTGGAGAAAACTAACAACTATTTAATACTGCACCCAACTCTATCCACAGTCGAGACTCTAGGGTACCTTATTATTAGAAAATATATATTTATTGTAATAATAAAATATATATTTATTGTGTATATTGGATATATGGTTACCTATTTTATTAATTAGGAAAATATTTATTACATGTACATTTGTTTTGTCTCTACCTATTTAGTCACAGAGAAATCATGTTTGTAATCCAAGCTTTGAAATAATAAGAAATTTCTCTACCATGTCATTTCATGGTATCTGAGCCAAGGAAGACCGAATCTTTATAAAATTAAAATCAGAAATTTGTGCTGAAGATTAAGACCATGACTGTTGTAGCTAATTTAGCGATAATAACCACTAACTCTGGTGGAGGATCTCTATCGTTAGAAGATCGACTGGGTCTTGCTGATACTCTTACTGATAAACAATGGGAAACCATTGTGCAAATACTTAAAACTTCGAATAATGATTCGAAGGAGAAGCTTTGTGGCAAATGGATACTTGATACAGGAGCTTCACGACATATGACAGGAAGTAAAGAATTTTTATTTAAGACTCATGAAATAGGTTTTTCTTCCATAAAGCTTCCAAACGGAACATACTCTCATGCCCCATGCGACGGCACTGTGGTGTTTGAAAACAGTATGAAATTATTCCGTGTTTTATTCGTTCCTGATCTCCTCTGCAATTTGATTTCTTTAGCATATTTAATTAAAGATTTGAGATGTGTTGTCACTTTGACTGATAAGTTATGTGTGATACATGACCGCACTACGAGGATGGTGATTGGTGTGGGTGAGGAACGAGACGGGGTCTATATCTTCCACATTGGAACACTCATTAAGACAAATCGAGTATCTGTTGGAGAAGATTATTGTTTGTGGAATAGACTTTTAGGTCATCCGTCTAATAAGGTTGTTCTTTTACTTCCGGGTACGAATAAAGTTGATTGTCAGAAATTTCTTAATGAACCATGTGATATTTGCTTCAAACATAAACAAACTCGGAATACTTTACCTGTTAGTGAGAATAAAGCTAATGATTTGTTCGATTTCGTTCATTGTGATGTGTGGGGTGATCATCATACTCCATCTTCTTGTGGTGCACATTATTTCTTACCATTGTCGACGATTATTCTCGTTGTGTTTGGGTTTATTTGATGGCACATAAAACTGTGGTGGTGCGAAATTTCCAGCATTTTGTGTTATGGCTAAGACACAATTTGATAGACATGTTAAGAAGGTGCGCTGTGATAATGGTATGGAATTTCGTCCATTAATTCCTTTCTTTGCTGAGCAGGGCATAGAATTTCAAACTTCATGTGTGGATACACCACAACAAAATGGGCGAGTTGAACGGAAACATCGTCATATATTAAATGTGGCACGTGCTTTACGGTTTCAAGCCAATTTACCTCTTCAGTTTTGGGGTGAATGTATCTTAAGTGCTGCTTATCTTATTAATCGCACGCCTACTACCTTGATCAATGGTAAAACTCTATATGAATTGTTACATAGAAAGCCTCCTATTTATACTCATGTTCGAGTATTTGGATGTTTGTGTTATGCAAGTGTTGTCCCTCGTGATCGAAACAAGTTTAATCCAAGGAGTCGATGTTGTATATTTGTTGGTTATCCTTATGGAAAAAAGGGTTGGATGTTGTTTAATTTGGAAACAAAATAACTTTTTGTTTCTCGTGATGTGGGTTTCTTTGAAAACAAATTCCCCTATACAGCTGTTTCATTAAATAGTGACAATGAAGACTGCCATCTGGATTTGGATGACAGGTTGGTGCACTCTACGGAGCAGTCTGACTCAATATCGTCTGATACAAATTGTAACAGGCCAGATGGTACTTCAAATCTGGAAGGAAGGGGGAGAATCACTGTACCTGTTGGTTTAGCAAACAAGTCAGGCGGTGGTTCTGAGGATAACAACAACTGACACGTGGTATTCCATCACCTGGTACACGGAATGTGTCAGGCGAGACAGTAGGTAGTCAAAATGTGTCTGACAACATCTTTGGAGTAACTGTTCTGAATACTTCTGCATGTGCTTCCCGGAATACGTCACAAAATGGGCTACAAACTACTGCCAGTAATACAACTACAGGTTCAATATTAAATACGTCAGATGGTGTTACTGATGTTCTTGTCTCTTTTGAACTGGTCTTGTCTTCAGACTTTTTTAATAATAATTCACGCGGGGCTACTTCACGAGGTACTACTACAGAAGGTGCTACTTCAGACTGTTTATATGATAATTCACAAAATGGGCTAGAAACTGCTGCCAGTAATACAACTACAAGTTCTGCATTGAATACGTCATATGTTGCGCATGGTTTGGCATGCAATGTTATAACTTTGATATTAGTATTACTCTGTTCTTTCAAATTGCATTCATCATTGTGCAGTGAACGGCTGTATTTATACACAAATTAAAGATGCTAATTTCCACTGAATTTCGCATTGCGGTGAATGGTTGTTTTCTTTATTACTTATCTGCATTACCAAGTTTTTATAAAAAAAATCAGTTTCTGGTTTTTTCAAAAAACTTCAAACGAGAAGGTGAAGAGGAGATTTCTGGTAGCCTAGCTTTCTCTTACATAGATATCAACTGAAACTGGTACTTTTGAAAGATAAAGTATCATGAACCTCCAGGTCGCCACCCCTGGAAATATCCCTTTGGTGGGGGTGCAAGCTTCAAACTATTGTATGTTTGATTTGAACTGCGGGATTAATTCCACCTTTTCTATCCGAGCATAGTACTTGGGCAAGCCATCAAACTCGCAATATGTTGTGCCGAGAGGTTCATATTGTTCCTCAAGGCATTCCAGGATCTGGCATCAGAAACAGAAAACTACACATTCAACGGAAGCTAATGCACATAGAACACATAAGACACAGAGATTTAACGTGGTTCGGCAATTTGTCTACATCCACGGGCAGCAGAAATTCACTTCATTCATATATCAGAGAATACACAATGCACATGACACTCATCACCCGTTCTTCTTCGTCATATTCTCAACTCACCTTCAACTCTCTCCCAACTCTCCCAGCCCTAAATCTATAAAAGGATCTACATCTTTCTAATGGAGAGATAACTTCTATTCGTTGTGAGGAGATAGATGTCTACAACCTAAGCGTTTAGAGAAGATTGATTAGATGATGTAGATACATATAACCTAAATGTTATGCCTTTATTTATAGACTTGCAATAATTCGATTAGGAAACCAAGCTTTACTCTAATTTAGGAAACATAAACTAGCCAAGATAGGAAACCCTTGTTTATATAGAAGTCTAAACATAATTTTAAAAATCAGTCAAAACTGATTTAGGAAATCACACTGATGTTTCCTAAAATCGAGCCAATATCAATCACTCGGAGGTGTCAATCATCCGTAGATGCTTCAATTCCACTAAAGGACTTCAATACTTCACTCACCCGTAGGTGCCACCCATCCGAAGATGTTTCAATCCCTTAGGGATTAAGTTCTCCAATTATCTAATGATGCTATGATACTTCAATCATCCCAAAGATGCTGCACTTCCATAAATGGGCTTTAATTTCTCATTCATCCGAATACGTTGCACTGGTACGATTTCGAAAAACCTTGTCTAAGGTTCAAAACTTCAAATGTGTCGACCGACACCGACACACTATTAGGTGTTTCAAGTTCCTTTTAAGGATTCAATGTGCTTCAACATGTTCTTCACAAATTCAATCCCATAGTAGGGTTGCAACTGTGTCTTAAAAAACACCAACATACTAATGCACCTAAAGATGCTGCATACGAAAGTCATTGATTTAGTTCAAGATGGCCAGTCCTAAACATCACCAATTCTTTCGTAACTTTGATGATTTCTCAATAATTCCAGTTATCTATGAATTCCTGACGCATCTTCGACTTCATATATTTTCACATGCACATATTCTTGAAACTTGCAAGATTCAATTCTTTGCACAGTTGCTTCAACTTGTAGGATATAGTCTTTGACTTCAACTGACCACTTCACTTGTTAAATTTGATCTCTTCCTCCCTCCTACTTCTTCAAATTCCAACACTTTGTTTTTCAATGCGGAGTTCAATATTTTATCACATGCAAATGGATGGTGTACCCCCATACCTACGAAGTTTTCTTCAAAAGATGAAATAATTCATACCTTACAAAGATGCAGTCTTTATAAGTTCCCAAACATCTGTAAGCACACATTCCAGTATTCCATACGTGGTGATATTCATGATATTTTCATATCTTTAGAAAACTAGAACCTGTTACTCCAACTCCAAGCTTGATTCTTTCTCCACCTTCACACAATGTTCGCAAAATCCTAAATTGCATGATTTTGCGTTCTTCAACTTCATGCCTTAACTGCATGAATTAGTGTTCAACCGTATTAGATTGCGCACTATCTTACACTTCTATTTCCATATTCAACAATACAGATTCCCATTCTCCAATCCTTTCATCATTGCAACTGCATTGGAAAAAACTTCTTCAATACTCCACTGTTTAAACAACTTTAAACCCCACGGAGTCAAATGGATCTAATGATTTCAGATTCTTATTCAAACTTAGGTACACACCTAACAACTTCAAACTTATCGAGTTGCACCTAAGTACTTCAACTGAATGCTTAATATCTACAACTGCAAAACTCCAACTCTTAAAAGTCATAAAACCATTCTCTAGAGAATTCCTATGATAAAAGCATTCTAACACTCAAAATTTCCACATATTACTAGATCTGCGCTTTTCAACGTTCACGTTTGAACTTGAAACTTCATTCATTGTTTTCCAATGCCTTTCCTTACAACAAGGGGATATTCAGTTCAATTCATATACCGCATTCTTAAAATAGCTTGCGATTTCTTCGCTTAACTATATACTTCACATGTTGTATTGTACCTTACGATTCTGAAGAGCCATAATGATACCTTGTTTGTTGCAACCGAGTTTTCACCTCAAAAAACGAAACACATCCTCACGATCTATCTGTCTTTTTCACCACGGCCTTGCACTTCTTCAACTTGATGACTTCAAAAGGTAAACACCTTCATTCCCCGCCAAATATCATCAAAACAACAAAGGTAAAAAAACACCCAGCTCCTTTTTCAAAAACAGTAAATCAACGAGGTTCCTGCGAACATCCGAGTGGATGATTCAAAAAACAATCCGATACGACGTGTTTTTGACAAAAATTTGTGGTGGAAGATTCTTAACAGTTTTGTAAACTTTGGTGAAGAATCGTGACAGTTGGAAAACTGTGGTGGATGATTGAAGATAATAGAATACGAAGGAGTGAAAGGTGAATGGCGATATTTCATGCCAAGTTGGAGAAATCAGAGAACAGTGAAGTTGAAGTGTCCTAAAAATGTGGTTTCCAAAAATCTTCACATGAGGTCTCACAAAGACTTTCTGAAATACAAAATAACTCTGGTCTTCAAATCGATATAACTTGATTTTACTTCCTATAGATGCGTCTTTCTCTAGGCTTTTACTTCAATCTCTAAGGATGTCTTCTTCGGATATCCTTTGATGATTAAAAACACCATGTTTTTCTGACGGAACGGCTACAACCTTGCACCACAGTTTCAAAACGGTACCAATCATCACCACAGTTTTCAGAACTGTTACGATTATTCTACCACAAATTTCAGTCAAAAACGTGAATTCGTCTTTTTGTTCTTCTTCACATAACATTTCTGACCCAATTCAAATGAGCAAATCCTATATTTCAAGAACCTAGACCTAAGCTATGATACCAGTTTGTTGTGCCTAGAGGTTCATATTGTTTCTCAAGGAATTCCAGGATCTGGCATCAAAAACATAAAACTACACATTCAACGGAAGCTAATGCATATAGAATACATAAGACACAGAGATTTAACGTGGTTCGGAAATGTGCCTACATCCACAGGAAGCATAAATTCACTTAATTCATATATAAGAGAATACACAATGCACATGACACTCAGCACCCATTCTTCTTCTTCACATTCTCAACTCACCTTCAACTCTCTCCCAACTCTCCCATCCCTAGAGCTATAAGAAGATCTACATCTTGCTAATAGAGAGATAACTTCTATTCATTGCGAGGAGATAAATGTCTACAACCCAAGGGTTTAGACAAGATTGATGTAGATGATGTAGATACCTATAACCTAAAGGTTATGCCTTTATTTATAGGCTTACAATACTTGGATTAGGAAACCAAGCTTTACTCTAATTTAAGAAACATAAACTAACTAAGATAGGAAACCCTTGTTTAGACAGATAATTCTAAAAATCAATCAAAATTGATTTAGGAAATCACACTGATGTTTCCTAAAATCGAGCCAATATCCAACACAATACAAAGATCAGCTTTAAAATTTTCTTCTGTAGAATCCAAAGATGTAAAATTTAAAATTTGGATCCAAGCACTTGTTCTATTTAGTCATATCTTATCATCTGATAAACCAAGTTAGGCTTGAACTCAACTAATTATATCATAAGACACTACACCATTTCAGCATATTGCAACGCTAATATTTTGGGTTTGCTTTAATTATGTAATTTCCGAAAATAATTAAGCAACGTATTTGCAACGTTAACATACGTTGGTCACAGTGGCAATTTTGTTATTTATTTTTAATTTAATGGTTTTTCGGTTGGATATCTTTTTATTTCTTTTTTAACATTTTTATTTTAATATAAAAATATTTTCCCTCTCAAATATTATCTAACAATCTATATTTCCCTCTCAATGTTTACTTTACTTTCCCCCCGTATTTTCCCTCTTAAATTTTCAATCCCCCCAAAATATAATTACTACATATTTATTTCAAATTTAGTTAATTCTAATCATTTTACTTTTAATAATACAACTTTTACTTCATTTATTCTACTTCATTTTCCTCATTGGGTTACTCATTTACATTAATATTTAATGATTTGATTTAGTTCATTAATTTTTACTAATGCTAATCATTTCTTCATTAATTAGTCCTAATCATTTAGTTAAGATTTTGTTAATTTAACCCAATTTATTTCCCCCCTATTTACACTTTTTCCCCCCCCCCCCCAATTTTTTTCACCCTATTATTAAAAATAGAAACTCACTCTCTCTCTCTACTCGGCTTTATCTCCAGAAGCTTTCTTTTTTCTCTCTAAGTAACAGACTTCTTCTCTCAACTCTCATCAGCTCTCTCTCTCGAACCGATCGATTCTCTTATCAGCTCGCTCTTTCGAACACCTGATTATTTCAGATGAACATAAATCCCAAGTTTGATTGAAGATTCTGAGTAGCTGAAAAGAGCTGAAAACCCCTATTTTCGACCAGGAAAAAAACCCTAGAATTCAGCATTAAAACCTCAAATCAATACCCATTTATTCTTAAGATATGTATCCTAATCAAAACCCCTAAATCAAAAAGTTCGATCTATCAACTATTGACTCTAATTTCAGAAGAAGGTATAAACCCTAATTTCTGTATTTTTTTTATTTTGGTTGATTAAACCCTTGTGTTTGGTCAGTAAGATGATGGTTTCAGTTGTTTGATAATTTTTGGATGTTATTCATATATTTTATGATCTTGTTTTCATCTGTTTCTCTTTTTGTTTTTTGGCATGGCTTAATTTATTGAGAAATTTTTTTCATCTGTTTCTCAATATTTAAGTTTTGTTATTTTCTTCATTGAGATTTCATTAAAGTTTGGTTATTTTCTTCATTGAAATTTCATTAAAGTTAGGTTATTTTCTTCACTGGTGTTCTTTGTGTTCATAAATCATATGGTTTCACTTGGTACTCAGTTGTTATCTGTGACTAGTTAGTTACAGATAACAAAGTGCTTATTGTTGTTGATTTGGTACTCAGTTGTTATATGTGAGATTTCATAAAGGAGTGCATTTTCTGAAGATAAATTTGAGGGAAGAGAGCATCAAAGAATGTCTCCTCAAATTACAAAGATGGCAAAAGAGAGCCATCTTGTACAAATATTCTACTCATAAAGTTGAGTGGGCGGAACCTCTGAACCTACGATGGTCAAGTTTCGTGAATGGCGAGGAATATCAACATAAGGCAAAGCCTCTGAATTTAAGACGGTCAAGTTTGGTCTAAACCGTGAAGGAGAAGGAGATAATTGGCACAAGACAGAGCCTCTGAATCTACAACGAACAGGTTGCGAAAATGCCAGGTCAACAAAGAAGATCTAAAACAAGATATGGAGACACTATGAGGGCGAGATGGTTTCAATGTGACGGCAAGTCCGAAATGAATACACTACGAGCAAAAGAAGCCAGAGCTATCAAGAGATTGGGTGAAGAACAAATTGGACGCTAAGCCAATTACAAATTAAGAGGGGGTGTTGGAACATCTAATTTGTAATTGTCTAGAATGATCTAGACAAATGTAGAGAAGTGTAGAAAACAAGTACTCTAGAATGTACTAGAGTTGCCAAAGTTGGTTGAGACTAAAAGTTGTTATGTCCAAAGGAATGTTCTAGAAGAATCTAGAGAACACTAGTGTATATCAGTTGTAAAAGAGTATTCTAGATAGGAGAATTCTAGAAGAATATGGAAAGAACCAATAACGGTTTATGTAAGCCTATAAATAGGCAAGTCCAGTATCATTTGTAAAGCAAGCAAGCAAGAATCAATCAATACAAAGTTCAAGTTACAAAGTCCTTGCTTCCACCTTCACTACTAGAGTTCTAGGAGCTCTATCTCCGCAAATATTATTCGAAGTTAAAATCATATGAATTTCCAACATGGTATCAGAGCTCCAAAATATTTCAATTTCTAACATGGTATCAGAGCTTCACAATATTTCAATTTCTAACAATGCTCACATCAAAGCTTAGCTTGAAGTTTGTTTGGAATTAGACCTTAGCTAAGCTGATGAAACATAGAAAACTGAATGACGATTTTGAATTGATGTTGTCTGTTTCATTTTGATTTATGAGTTAGAAGATATGGCTATGTTACTGACTGTAACTCAATTTCCAATTAGTTTCTCCATCTGTAGTTTTGACCTCCCTAGGTTTTGAATGAGCTCTAAGTTGGACTTGAAGAGTTGTTGGACTTATTATTTGTGACTTCTCTGAATGGTTAGGTTCTTATGTTTCTTCTTGTTGGAGTTCTTTGTGTAGGTGCTAATTGTGCGTGAAAGTTATTCACAGCTGCAAGATCGTTGGTGAGTGATTTATTGTATGTCCAGTATTATTTAAGTAACTGTAAAGGTATCTTGTATCTAACTTGTAGTTGGTCTTGAGCACTCATTATTTTGTTTCTTTTGATGCAGAGCGTGTAGAATACGATTGGGGTAGAATTGAAAAGGTCAGGTAATCGGTTTAGTGAAATGGACATGTATCCCTGTCAATGATTCTATGCCATGGTGTTTGATAATTTGCTATATGCTGTTTTTTTTGGTAAAGATGATATGTTTCTGGAATCAAATGGAAAGTAGTGAAGATATTATTGCTCCATGTTAGTTAAAATATTCTCTCAAGTTATTGATCCCATGCCATGAAGTTAAACTTCTATTGTGATAGAATGTATGTCATAATATGCCATAAGCTAGAGTTTTTTTTTTTTTTTTGTGCCATCTAGTTTGTGTAGTCACACTTCTCTTTTGTTTACTTGTCATTATTTATAATCTAGTTTGTGTTGACGGTTGTAGAATGACTGAACTGTGTGAGAAAGGATGGATGACTATTGAAGATAGGTGTAGTCCATCTTATAGAGAAGGATGGATGACGGTAATACTTCAACTTTGTTTTTCACATGTGGTTACATTAATTTGTGCTAAAATATCTAACAACTATGTTGTTATTCAGGGAAATGAAGTCTTTTAAGAACATTCCGAGTAACAATCGTTATGTAGAAGGTAACATCAAAGAATCACAACTTGTAGCTGAAGGAGTGGTTTATGCAATGGAACATGTGACGAACTCTAAGGATGGAAATCACAAAGCTACACGAGAAGCATTCTTAGATGGTGATTCCGAGTACAGCGACGAAGGCCCTATGGGATATGGAGATAAGATAGTGACCTTGTCTAGTGTACAGTTCACACAAATAGTTAGATGGGTTCTGTTTCGTCGTGAAGTAGAAGGTCTCGCAGACTACTATGTGTGAGTACTCGTTATTTTGTCTATTAATGTATTTTGTTCTTTAGTTTGTACCAATTGTTGTAATGTCTTACTTTTTTGCAGTGAATACTGCGATGAAATTTCTCTGAATACAAATGGGATATCAAGCACTAGCAGTGAAGTAGAGCGGCAGACAGATTTCGTAAGGTGGTTATATAAAAAGGTAACTATGCTGAGATATAGTAAATAATTGTGGTACTTAGTAAACATTATTTGTTATTTTCCTTGAGACTGACAAGTATTTTAATGCTTCCAGTTGGTGAAAGAGGGCAAAATGAACTCCAAATTGTGGCGTTATGTAAAAGGGCCTGTTGGAGCGAAAGAATATGACAAGTATAGGGTTAATGGTTTTACCTTTGTATCCAAGTCTGATGAGCTAGGTCACCTTACGCAAGATAGCGGTGTTTGCATGGAAGCAACTACAAAATATAGAGCAAGTCGTAAAGATAAAAACCCCGTCGATGATGTGACCAAATGGTATGGTGTGGTGAATCAAATATTGGAGCTTGACTTCACAGACTTTACAGAGGTGGTGTTTTATTGTGACTGGGTGAAGGTGGAGAGTAAAAGTCGTGGGTGTAAACTAAGTGTTGATGGCAACCTTGTTTTAATGGTTAGTATGCTCTGTTTTTAATATAATGTGGTGAAACACGTAAGACAATGATTCGAACGTGAAAGCTATACCCGAAAACACTACAGACAAGTGGTTGTGGGGACACCAACGAGCAGATGGGTCTGCGTATCCCAGTGCGGTCGAGGCATATGTAAGCACACTGTTTCTTACTCTGAGTAACTTGCATAACACCTCACCTACATGGATGTTGTAGTATTTGTGATCGATGCTAACCACCAACTTTCAAATACGAAAATGCAGAAGAAAGTTAAAGATGCTAAAGAGAGGAACCAGGAAAGAGGAGCCAGTAGTAGCAACGATTATATGGTTTCACAGGAACTGGTAGAGGTGTTTGGACATAACCGAAAAGATGGGGTTCGTGGCTACTCATCCAATGTATCGAAGAAGCAGGCTGAGATGGCTGCGATAGCATGTTCTGCTCTTAAAAAAAGAGACACCCAAATGATGCAAGATTGGACACAATTCGAAGTGAAGTGGGTGTTTTGGCTAGTAAGGTGGCTGCACTTCATGGTGACGTGGGTATTAAATTCGATGTAAGTGTTCAATTCTGACTTGTTGAGCATCAGTGGAAAAGCTCAATCCACTTTGATCAAATACACTGATATATAATGCTCATTTGTTCTTTTCACAGGCGATATATTAATGGACCTACATCAGCTAGAGTAGGCACTCCTAGCCCAGAGAAAGGTTTCACTTGTTATCCTAGTGGTGTAAATGGCTGTGTTTCGGAGAATGAGGTCAGTGCAAGTAATGGGCATGCCATTGGGCCAGTTGAGCTACTAGATAATGGAGGTAGGGTTGTTGCATTGGGTTCTGTAGTCAGTGGTGATACCGTTCATCATAAAACGGTGAAACCGAATGAAAGGAAGGTCTACATCGAGCAAGTGTATGAGCAAACTGCTATTATCTGGGATGCCCCTCAAGGAGATGGTTGGTGTACCTTGAGTCAGCTATCACTGCCTAATTGGGTGAGATGGGCTGAGGATAGGCTGACACCTGTGCGTAAACATGTTTAATATCGGGTGATGAACTAATTTGTTTTTTTGATTATCAACAGATGTTCAAAGACATAGCATATAAGTCTCATTTAATATCGGGTGATGAACTACAGACTGCTTTTTTTGGTTACTAAACACGGCGATTAAATCCAACAGATTTCTTTTTTGGGTATTATAGACACTTGGCGAATCCTACAGACTACTTTTTGATGTTTTTGTTACTGTAGGATGATTAGACAGACTATGCATCTGTCTAATCTGTCTGTAATAGATTTTGTAATTATCTTAATGATATATATATATATTTTGTTTCCTGACTTCTATAGTCAACCCCTTCTTAACCCCGCCAATGCAAATTCATTGCCGGTCCCAAACCCGGGTAAAGGAGGAGGGGGAAGGTGCGGTACCATTTTGGATGATGCACAACATTTCTGTGTAGGATGATTACAGGTCCTATCTGCTCATGTACTTCTGTTGATCAACGTTATTACGAAGTCACTGCTGAAGCATTAAGAATGTGATAGGAGCTTGTCTGAGTAGTCTGTCCTAATGTTGTGGTTAGAATTGTTATATTTCTTGAGATCAGGTTAGTATATTCCGGCTACCACTTACAACCTCCATCTTCTTTTCATGTCGTATTGGAGCATTAGACTAGCTAATCAACCAAAGATCTCTTTCTTATGTACTGAATCTCTTCTTGCAGGAAGTAACATTGCTGTGTATCCCCTTTGTAACACATTCCACCTTGCTCTTAGGACTATTATTTCCTTCAGGTAAATAACATCCTTCTCCTGCAATATTTACTATTTGTTATTTGGAAAAACTGCTGGTGCTTGTCATTTGTCAGGAGTAGCTAACAGATCCAAATCAAACTTGAACCGTTACCAGACCCATCTTCGTTACTACCACCACCAGCTCCCTGCAACGATCACGATCTTCAACTCCACCAACATAACCAGAACCAGTACCATTGTCACTAATAGAATCACCTCCACAAGTAGAAGCTTGTACCATGTTTAACTGTAACACCACTTCCAAGTATTAGAACAGATGCCTCTCTCCGCTTTTGCAGGATCATTTGGCTTAATGAATGTTGATCACTCTTTTGTTTCTTTTTGTTTTGGGCATGTGCAGGTATTAGAACAGATGCCTCGAGTCATTTCATCTGTGGAGGCCAATCTATGTTAGTTATCACCGTCCTTGTAGTCCATAGCAAAGTGCATACTTCCTTTAGCTACTTTGTTGTACAAATTCAGTACGAATCTATGGTCAGTGTTCCCACCACCCCTTGTAATCCATATTTTCTTAAGTGTCCTCTTTGTGGATCTCATTAGCTGTATGAAGTACATGAGTGAATTAAGTTGCTTTCAATAACCCAGACTATCAACAATGGCATCTTTGAGCCATTCTTTATCATCCCACGACCTTTCCAAATTCGTATTCATTAATAATTTACATGCAGAAGTTACCATAGTTAACAGTTATTTCTGTCAACTCAATGTCATGCTAAGCATTTTTATAGAGGCAACTTTCTTTTGAAAAATCGTTCAAGTAATCAAACACTTACCTTGGTCTTCTTGTAGAGCATAGTTCGTGGGAAGCTGGATCAGCTGCGAAGATGCTTTGAGGTCTGAAATACATTCTCGTCATTTTAAAGTGGCTTTTCTTTTTATCAAGTGCTTGAAGACTGCGTTGCAAATTCTGTTATCGATTTCGTTCCTTTAATACCTGCACGTATGAAATACAGGTGCAATTTGCTGCGGGTAGGGACCTCAAGCCTGGGAAACTCGGGAGCATGATACAGACATTGTTGGCCTGGTAATTTACTTGTTCAAATGGAAACAACTAAGGATTGGTTTGTTTGGTTAAGATTAATGTTAGGTGTTTAGTTTCGCTGATTGGGTACCATCTTGATGCATGGTTTGATCATTGTCTTGGTTGTATTACTTTTTAGGTTAAGTTTTTCGGACAATCCTCTTGTTTCAATCCAAGATAAAGATCAAATGGGCAGATCTTGTAGATGTCTATTTACTGGTGACTTGGGTAAGTCATATATACTTGTCTATTTTCAGTCATATTAATACTGAATACTCTGTCACAAACCATTTCCAATTAAGTTAAAACACACTTAGGCTTTGCTTTTGTTCTTAGGCTGCTTGTAAGGTAAAATACATTTAGCCTTGACCACTTTGGAAGGTAGAATATGGAGACATTCTTGGTGACATTTGCAATTTTACTTCTGTCCCTGGCTATCATATTTGGTATCTGTATGTTCTGATTTAATGCTTACATTTTGTATTTGTTGATTTTTGTAGTGGATTAAGTACCATTGGTAGTGCTGGAGTTGGAAGGACTGGTCATTATAGAGCTTGTTACTGACTGAAGGTTAGTTTTAATATGTATTGATGTTTGATCCTTCTCAAATTTAGAAACCAGGGTTCTTGACAAGAATTTGTGTAACTGAAATTTAGGGGTTTCTACTATTTTGATCAATTACATCATACCTAGAGTTGGCAAACAAGCCGAAACCCGCGGATTAACCCGTACCCGGCCCGTGAAAACCCGAACCGACTTGGCTGGGTTATAAACAAGCCGGGTTCGGGTTAGAGAATTGGTGGCTTGTGGGAAAACGGGTTAACCCGTACCCTTGGGTAAACCTGTTAACCCGTGTACAATAATAATTAATAAACTACATTTAATTTTCATCGTTGGATTATCTAGGGTTAATCCTATCCCTACGTTTGAGGTATAAAAACATCAAAAACCCTAGCAGATAGATATCTATTCATTTCTTCTTCCTCTTTCTTTTCTTTCTTCTCCCCATATTGTATTCTTCTACGGCTGCGCCTCCTCACAACCTCCTTCATTTCTCCGGCTGTTGATTAAGTTTCAGCTGCTACTGTTATGTTTCTTTTCTTGTTGGTCGAATTAATTGATGAGAAGAGAATATTTCTTTTGTCCTTTCTCGTGTGTTGCTGAAGAAAAGATGCGATTGATTCAGTGATTCACTGGATATATATCTAGTGACTGTAATCAAAGTTGAGATGGGTTTGTTGCTGGTGGTATTTGGTTACTTAAAACCAGAAAATAATCCATAAATTGAGGAGAAGGTGAAGAAGAGGAAACATGCAGTGAAGAACACAAAGAGAGCAACTAAAAAGGTTAAGAATGAAGAGCCAGAAGTTGAAGAAGAAGAAGTTCCCGTAATCTTGTTAGATCGGTAGTTTGATTTGGGGATTTGGTTTGATTATTGTTTAGGGGTTTGATTAGTTTCACGGATTTGATCTGATTCATTTGATTTAATGTGTTTTTGCAGTTAATTGAGAAGATAAAAGAAGAGAATGTTAAAAGGGTATGCCCTAATTTTGACCTCTCTTTTCCAATTTTAGTTTCAATTGAATTTTTTTTATAGGTTTTGATTTTTGGTTTTTATTGTGGTTTTTGTTGTCTAAAAAAGAAGGGTGCTAAAGAGTAAGTTGCTCAAGGTTTCAATTTTTGCAAATCACTGTCTATTTCTGTTCAATTTTGGTGATTTTTTTTTTTGGTGAATTAAAGGGAGGAATTGGAAGAGATTGTGATTGTATTGTAGAAAGAAAAAACAGGGAAGAAAGAGTTGGTCTTGGATCTGTGAATGAAATGAAAGTGGAATGTTGTTGAAGCTGGGGATTAGATGAATGATTAGGAAGCCCCATTGTTGTCTTCCGTTAAAATTAAGCTTTGATTTCGTTTCTGGAGTAAACTAGGTTTACTGTTTTAGATGTTGCAAAAAGATATAATCTGTACTCTTTTTTTTTTAATTAAAATTGAGCTTTAATTTTGATTTTAATTAAACAAGTCGGGTAACCCGTGAATCCGCAAGCTTTACCCGTTACGGGTGCGGGTTGAAGAAATGACCACCCGTGAAGAATATCGACCTGTGGGTTTTGGCCCGCGTTAATCTGAACCCGTGTAATCCGTAACAAGCCAGCCCCGTCCCGCCCGTTTGCCAGCTCTAATCATACCAGCTAATTGTATGGTTTGTACTAATGCATGCTTCGGTTTTGTAATTCCTTCAATTCTCTCTTATGATTTGCATAATTAGTTGGAAACCAGTGTCCTGGGTGGTGATAACAAATCAATCCTTGTTATGTATATCTGAGTCTGCTAATTGTAGAAATCTTCATTTGCAGGTGCAGAAATCTTGAAAACCGGATCAGCATAAATCCAGTTTTTTTTTTACCTGATTAAACATTTGCGACGTATATAAATGTTGGTTATTAAAGCGTTGCTGCCAATCTAGTGATAAGCAACTTATATAAATGTTACAAAATACTGACTTGGTGTTACCATTTTCTGTGGGACCCAGTGACACGTGGCCAAACTTTGGGCAACGATTGGTATTACGTGGCTTAAAATGGAAAAATGTTGCTTAATTTAATTTAAGCAATGTATAAAACGTTGCGTTTTTAATATAAGCAACGTTGTAGACGTTGCGTATAATTTGTCTCGCCGTGTAAGCATAATACATAAGCGTTGCTCAAATTCATAGCAACAAAAATAAACGTGGTAAATTGGGCATTTTGGTGTAGTGAGAATCCAGGCACTTGTTCTATTCAGTTGAGTGTTGGGATGATGTTCACGATGGAAATTCAAAAGGGTTAATTGAAAATACACAATATTTGGAAATCTTCGCACTCTGATACTACTAAAATTTGAAAGAAACTGAAATTAGCACTCTGGAATTTTCGCAACTAGTATAAGAAGTAAACTAGCAAAAGGTTGAAAGTCTAAACAGAGAAGCGGGAATTCAAATTGAGAATTTGAAGATTCTGCAAGAGACTAATTAAAGTTGTAATTCAATGTTTGCAAGGTTACAGATAAGTGAAAAATTAGATTATAGTAAGATTATGAGACTAAATTATTTCACTAAATTACATTTCAGTCCAATAGTCTCTAGTCCAAACCTGAAACTGTTTATTTGTACGTGGAAGAGGACTTCCCCGCTCACATTAAGGGCTAGTTCACCTTGCTAGAGTTGAGATAGCATACGGATTCCAAGCTTGATGGCGCATGGGCGTCCGCATACAAATATGCAATGGCGTTTCTCCTCCTTGATCTCTCATAGTCATATGGGTGTAATGGAGTTTGTGGAGGACGCATGGGTGTCTCACTTCCAATACCGCGTTGAGGCGTTTCACCGAATGAAGTGAAAACACCCGCATCAACAGATATCTCCTCACGTTTAACTGTAATAGTTTTCATCTGAGACTCAAATTCTACCCGGACTAATTGACCATTGCGGCTCACAATACGACCACTGCATCCCTTGTAGTTACCAAGACGGACTTTCACCATGCTACCAACAAAATTATCACGCCCTCCCCGCCCAACAGCTACATTATGTTTCACTCCAGAGTCTAATGGAGGTCCTGTATTATATCTTCTTGGTGATGGGGGAATATAAGATGCCTGTTTAGAAGTTGCATATCTTGAAGGCAGGGAAACCTTAGCATTTGTGCCTCCCATTAATATACAAGACTGTGATTTCACACAAATAAAACCAGAATGCTCCATGTGATGGCGGTCATTGATGAACAGTATACCTTTATGTATATGTTGGACAGGACATTGTTTTCCTTTACAAGGTCCCACGAGAATCTTCACGGCATCTTTCACAGACACAGGATTCTTTGAATAATCTGGGGCAGTACTCCACCTCTGATCAATCTTGTATTTGATTTCTCTCAACTTCACTACTGCGACCACAGGTCTATCTGGATATTCCTTGAGTACTTGAAATGCTTCACTCTCTATACGTATAATTACCCCAAAGCTCATGTCACCAAGCATGACAAGGTCATGTAACTCATAATCCCCAACTCTGGTAGTAGCTCCAGAAGTTAATTCAGAGCTGTCCACGACGTTGTCAGCAAAAACACTGATATCCTCCCTAGTCGCATCGCATACTATAATGAGCACATTACCGTTAACCTGAATAACTGTGCCCGTTTTACCTTCATGACCACCAGAAACAACCTTCACATGATCCCCAACTTTGAAGTATTTACAAACATATTTTTCATGCACAACAATTGTTGTATGCATGTCCTTCCTATTTGGTTTGATATGGAGGTTACCTTCTTAAACTTTCTCAATCCGTCCGCTCAGATTTATGAGATCTCCTTTGACAACAATAACAGAATCACCCTTCATATAATGGCATTTTCTCCTGCTTTCGGGCGAAGTGGACATTCCAGACTCACTAAATCTTTCAAGCTCAATTAAAGATGGTTGAATATTTTGGTATTCAATTGATTTCTTCAGACACTGTTTTATATAGGAAACCATCTTTAAACGTCTTTCCATCAATCACATCGAAGGAAATCCTAGTGCTTCGTTCCTTCCTCGAGTCTACTGGTATTTTAAGGTTCCTTGCTTCATCTGAATTCACAAGATGTTGAGGCGGAACAATTGCCTTCTTGGCGACTTTTCTACCATCTAATTTGTCAGCAACAGCTTGTAAATCAACCCTTGGGATTAACTTAAGCATAACCCTTTGTCGCATATATATTCCAATCTTCATTCGCACCCACATATCCTTTACAATATCAACAGCTTTCCCTTTTGCTGAAACCACATCTGTCATCTCTTTAATCGGCACAAGCACAATTTTTCTTGTATCTAGCATTTTCAGACCTTTGCAAGCCTCTCTGACATGTGCCTCCCTATCAGCTTCGACGTAGATGTAGTTCTGGAGATAATCAAGAGCGATGGCAGATCTTATATGCATCCCAGGAAGATCATAAAACTTCTGCATCAGAAAAAAAGCTGCCTCTCGCTCACGACCAATCGCACATTTCACTGTCCACAACTTGGAATCTTTAACTGACGGAAAGCGAGATTGCTGATCGACATCATTGATATCTGTCTCATCAAATTCCTCCTCAAAGCTTTGATAACGTTGGTGAACTCTTATCTCAATATCTTCGATATCTTCTTCATCATCAGAAAGAAAAGGTTTCTGGTATCCATGTCCCATCCTTCTGTCATCATTATCATCATCATCATTAGGAACTATAAAGGGATCTTCTTCTTCTTCTTCTCCGTCAGTCGACTCATCTTCATCACTTCTAGCTTCAACGGTTTCATCATGAATGAATGGATTTTTTTTCATCTTCTTTCTACCTTCTCCATAATACTCATCATCTCGTCTTCTTCTTCTTCATCATCATCAGCTTCTTCAGCAACATCATCTATAAATACTGATGACCTCCTTCTTTTCTTACTAGCACCACCCCTAATTTTACCACAACCATGAGTAGAAACAGCAACAGTTGCTCTGCGTCTGCTGCCCTGAATTGCATACTCTTCTTCTTCTGAAAATTCCTCATCACCACGATTCTGAACAAGAATCTTGTCTCTCGCCATTCTCATATGCTCTGCAACTTATATGAAAGTTTTTTAAGCAGTAAATTTGTTTTACAAGGAATTGGAGTGCCCGGGATGATATATTTATAGTTGTTGAAGGCGGTTTTAGCCGACTTAAAATGGGGTTTCTGTTAGAATACGGGTATCCAACTCAAAACCAATTGGCAATGAGTGGAGAGGCCCTAAGGGTTATAAACCACATGATCTTAGATAACCCAACAATGTGGGACTAATAATCTCAACACGCCCCCTCACGTGTAGCCTCGTTGGGTCTAACACGTGGACAATTAAATCGGGTAACGCGCAGTAAAGGCGGGGTCAACAATTAAATGACTCGTCGCAAATAGCCTGTTCTGATACCATGTTAGAATACGGGCATCCAACTCAAAACCAATTGGCAATTAAGTAGAGAGGCCCTAAGAATGATAAACCGCAAGATCTTAAATAACCCAACAATGTGGGACTAATAATCTCAACTGTTTCTATATTCAGAATTTCTATTCTAAAGTATACCTGAATTAGGCAACACATAAAATTGGAAAGTGAAATTGTTTACTCCAGAAATCAGAAAGCTTCACCATCTTTTTGTTTTCTCCGCCTGAAGCTAGCAGCACCAACAAAACACCATGATACTTAAAATCTTCCAATTCTGTAACTCTCTTCCTTAACCTCCAACTCCTCACACTGCATCTTCAAATCAGAAAACTGACCCATTTCCATTATTCAGCAATTCTCTTCCTTGAACCTCCAGTGCCTAAATTAGGCAGTAGATTAAATTGGAATTGAAAAACTTCAAATCAAAACTCCCCTCAATTCGCACCAACAAACCTCCGATTCTCCCCCAAATTCAGCAATTTCTCTTCCTTCAACATCCAATTCCTCCCGCTTTATCTTCAAATCTTCAGCTTTCTTATCATCAGCTTTCTTTTTCACACACTTGAAACCACCAATCTCCTTACTTAATCTCATACGCTTCTCCTCAATTTCCATCTTCCATAATCATTAAACTCCACAGAGCATGACAAGTCTTGATTTCACTGGTTCCCCAATTTTAGTTGCAGCCAGAAACCCTAAAACAAGTAAATCCGATTCCATTTCTCTGGTACCTCATACATCAAAGAGATGTTCCTGAATTCAAGAAATATGGCCAAGTTGAGAAGAAAAAAAATGAAAATTCAATTTTGTTTTCGAGGAGTGTTGTGACTCAAAGATGAATTGATGATTGTGGTTCCTTCCTCCACCAGATTCCCAACCAAAAAAAGAACTCCATTGTTGTTCTATAATTTCAGAAAGTATGAGGGCCAACATGATTCAGTTTTAGGGTTTTGAATCTGGGAGAATTCGGAATGAGCCCGACACAGATAGGGTTCTGGTGTGAAATGTGAATTTAGAGTGTCTGGTAATATATGCTTATGGAAATAGAGAGGGCCCCGCATGAGCGTTTTCTTTTTGTTTCTGTCCGAATCTGAGTTGAAGGCATGACTTTTGTTGACTGATCTAGCCACTTCACCATCTTATGCTTGGCATTTTTTAGGGGCCAACAATTTATACCCATCCAAGAAACCTAGTTAAGGGATACCCTATAGGACCTTGAAGTTACCTATATGCCCTTCTAGAAAAAATAAAAATAAAAACTAAATCTGATTTCAACTCTTCTTCTTCTCCTCTTCTCACTCACTCCCGATTGTGGAGGATTTTATTTTATCCCTCGTTCTTCATTTCATTGTCATCGTCGTGAATCGCCAAATCAAAACATCGTTAATTCTTTTATAAAATGATGGGTAGAACTAATGAACCCCAAAGAGCTCGAACTAAAAACTTTGCTCGCGGTATCGATCCAAATATTAGAATTGCAGCAAGAAATAAACAAATTGTTACTGAAAATGACGAAGAACACGAAGAACGCGAAGAAGATGCATCCGCGGATTTAATTGGTGGTGGCGAATCTGATAGTCAAACACTCCGGCAACTTCAAATGGCCCCAATTAGGTAAGATTCTATCATTTTTTTTTGTTTATGTCACTTTAATTCGACGAATCGATGAAAAAAATTCTAAGGTTTTCGGTTATTTACCCGGGAGATATGCATGCTTATTAACTTGAGAATGTAGTCGTGTTCTTCATTTCTCACGAAACATAGACAGTATTCGGAAGATGTATTTATAGTTTAACTTCCGAATATAGTTAGTCATATCTTCCTGTGTACAAAATGGATATAATCGGTAGGTTAAATTTTTTTTGACTTCCGAATACGTTGATGTAGAGACACAGTAATCGGAAAGCCACTTACTACCGAATATATATATTTTGAAAAATTCTCATAATTGTGATTTAGGCAAAATCCCATTTTGGGGCCAGTATATATTCGGAAGAGAATATATTGTGCTATACTTCCGATTGTAAACTATTGAAAGTGAAATACTTTTGGGGCCATATTGCATTCGGTAGAAAATATTATTAATGACTTCCGATTATGTAGGCTGAAAAACTTAGAGTTTCCTGAACTCCAATTGATGAATATTCGTTAGAACAAACATTTGATTATCCCCTGAATGTGATGTATTCGAAAACCCAATGTTGCCTCTTACTTCCGAATGTTTACATTCGGGTATTATTTGTGTACTGAGTCTTCCGATTGTATAGTTTGTAAACGTTGTTCCTTATTTTGTTAATTAGGCAAAGCCGAGCTAAGCAAGCCCACAAAACAGGCGAATTAGGGCCTCGTCGAGAAGGGAGTAAGAAAGTGTCAGCTAGTGCTAGGATAGAAAGGAGTGCCAAGGGAAAATCAAGTTCTCAACAAGGTGTAGAACCAAGTGTTCCACAAGGCACTCAACAAGGTGTGGAAGCAAGTGCTCAACAAGCCACTCAACAAGGTGAAGAACCAACTTCTCCACAAGTCAGTGGACAAGGTGGTGTAGAACAGAGTGCTCCACAAGTTACACTCAACATGAAACTGAACTAATTGATCCAGTTCCAAGAGTACAAGAAGAAGGACAACTAAGTGGTACCCAAGAAGAAGGACAACCAAGTGGTACCAAAAAAGCCAAAAAAAGAGGAGAAGGTGAAAAGAAGGAAATTCCTAAGAAAGTATCATACCTTGTCCTTGAACACTTGAAGGTGCGGAATAATCCAAAAGGAAAAATCCTTGGGATGCCGGCGGATGGAGGAAAATTGTTATTTGGATACAAAGACTCTCGAGCCAAAGAAATATACGAAACCGAGGTAATAATAATCTTATCCTTTTTATTAATGTATTGTCTATGTGTTCTATCGTAATAGTTGTATTAAGGGTTTTTGTATTTACTTTAAACATTTGTCGTGTGTTTAATAGTATCATCAAGATGTGGTTCGTCTACTCAAACCCACCTCCGCACCAACAAAAATGCTTGATTGGCCTTTATCCGGTGAATGTGAAAGGTTCAAGAAAATTATAGCCAACTCGGGGTTAGCTACTGCTGCCGATAATTCAATGTTGGAACATGATACTGTGGCTATATCGGCGTTCGTGGAGAGAATGTATCCTGAGATCGACACCTTCCATATGCCGTTTGGTGAGATGACGATTACCCCGGATGATGTTGTGCAGATTCTTAAACTCCCTGACCAAGGCATAGCTGTGAAGTTTAACTACACAAAGCAGTTAAGTTGGGCACAACTTTATGCTCTAACCAAAAATTGCTTAGGTTGGGATGAAGGGACATCAAGAGAAGAGTTCATGAGGCATGCAAGTTACAGAACTAGACAGATCAACATTACCATTTTGATGAATATGTTCCGAGGCACCTTGGATAAAGAACAAAAAGGAACGTTAACTGATGAGAAAGTGAACCACGCGGCCACCACATATCTCCTTTGTGTATTGGGATGTGTCATTTTCCCCAATACTACTGTCAACCGGATCGACGCCAACCTTCTCCAACTTCTGGATCCTCTCCATGAAGTCGGTGACTACTCTTGGGGCACGGAATGCCATGCATTCTTGATGGAAGAGTTGAGAAAGGCGTCGAGGCGAGGAACGAGCCAAGTTTCCGTGAACGTGGCTCTACTGCAGGTTTTTGTTAACTCTATTAGTCCATCTATAGTTATTCAGTAGACAATACATATGATGCATATTATGAACTCCAAATGATGCATATTCGGTAGGATTTACATTTGATTTTCTTCCGAATGTAGTATATTCGGGAAGCAATACTTCCTTTTTCTTTCGATTGTTAAGAATCGGAACTTAATGTTGAACACTTACTACCGATTATATAGGCTTAAAAATTACAGTTCACTGAACTCCAAATGATGCATATTCGGTTGGAATTACATACGTTTATCTTCCGAATGTAGTTTATTCGGAAACACGATACTGCTATATTCTTTCGATTATTAAGAATCGGACACTTACTACCGATTATATATTCTCAAAAATTACAGTTCACTGAACTCCAAATGATGCATATTCGGTAGGAATTACATCTGTTTATCATCCGAATGTAGTATATTCGGATAGCTGAAAGTCTCAAACATCTGATTGTCTATATTCGGTTACATTTTGTGTACTATTACTTCCGATTGTCTAATATTTGGTTTCTTATCTATATAGGAATGTATCTATGACCACTTCCCTATCCTTAAGTTGGCCATCGAGAACCCGGAGTGGCGCAAAGGTACTCCTAGAGGAACAAAGTATATCTTCGAAGACAACCGTTCTAGGTCAAAAGAGCAGCAGTGGATTAGCATGAGGGAGATTTTGGACCAAATGAAGGCCTCAGAAGTATGCATTGATCCATATAAGGAAGACCAAGCTAGTGGACATATAAATGGTCGGTCAGACTTGTCCCTTTATTTTGGACCATTGTGGCACCCCACAGGATATGTGATGTACAACCCCTCAAGGGTGATGGGACAACACGGGTATGTACAACATCAACCAATGGATCATTTCGTGGATTTCTACAAATTGGATTTGGAAAACTGCGCTTCTAGTGGTGATAATCTCACGATAGTTCACTGAGGCCCAGTTTTCATGTTGGAAACCAGTTTTGTGGGATCTTTACCACTCTTCCCGACATCTTCGTTCCACATCCGGTTCATCTTCACCATTTTTTTTGTCACGCCACATTTGCACGATCAAAGATACGTATTCACTAACGGCTGCTGAAATTGCGTGAAAACGATGAGACAACCCGTCGGCATCACGACCATGGATGTTACCGGTTTCTTCAAAAAAAATTGCTAAAATCTTTCCATAAAAAGTATTTTTTTTATCACATCCATTGATTTAATGTAATGTAAATAATACATGATTCCTGCAAATTGATTCTTTTTCATCCATCGTATACTTCGCACCATGAATTCTAGTGTTTTTTCGTTATGATTGTTGTGTCTGTTGTGGTGTTTGTTGTTGTGATCGATTGTTGCGATGAGGATGCCATATTTGTTAGAAATGGAATTTATAGATTTCTTTTCATGATAGATTGAGTTGATATGAGTAGTTGTGCTTGAAATGAAGGAAAAGTGAGTATTGAGATGGTATGAAATTTTGAAATTTTGTGTAAGAAGAGAGCTTGGACAAGAACTCCAGCTAGGAGCATGGCCCAAACTGCTCCGAGATGATCCTCCTACGCAGCCAATACAGATTCCACTTCTCACACTTCCTCACCCTCGCCAAAACTGAAGCTTCTGATATTGAATACTTTTACTAACAAAAAAAGGAAATTAAGAGAAAAATAAGTATTAATAGATTTGTATTTATTTTTAGTAAGGGTCACTTAAAATTCAAATAAACATACCTGCGCGAGAACTTTGAAATTACTCTAGCACTCCCACGCCGCAACCCAAACTTACTACGTAAACCTGTAAACAACCAGATCAAAGTGAATTTAGATGGTAAATTCAAATGTTGAATTGGGCTATTAGCCTATTAACCAAATGCTGATTACCTGCATGAAAAAAACTTCTGTTTTGTCTATTTTCTGTCCTGGATTTGTTCTTTGACAATGTTCCACATTTTTTCAGAGTCAACACAAAAGGAATGCATTTAACTTTCTTCTGATCATCAACTATCTTGCATTCTGTTAGTCTCTCCAATGTATTATCAGCATGGCTGCAAATAATAATACGGGGTAAAGTAGTATGTGAATGTTAATTGACTAATGAGTCAGAGAAGAGAGAGGGACAGTACGTACCTGGTAGAAGCAGCAGGAGTAGAGGCGCTCAGGTCAACGAAGCGATCAACATACAGTGTACGAAGGCCGTGGAGGGATGCCAAATCGTAAGTAAATGACTTTTTCAGCTTATCACAGCTTTCAATCCACAGTTTAGTGAGAGACTCCCATTCTCGTAAATCCTGTAGATATGTTAAAGAAGGACAATTTCTTAACTTTAATGAGTGTAGAGAGTTGATGCTGGAGTAGTGGAATACGATGTCTGAAGGTATATCATCCTCGTTGCTGTTGTTGTAGTTTTGAATGCGAAAACCTTGAAACTTGGAGCAGCATGAGATTTCCAGAGATTGAAGATGTGTGTAGTGTTGGAGTACCCCCAGTGGGAAAAAATTAAGCTGTGCAGAATCTTGTATAGAAATGGATGTGATGAGTGAGACTGCTTCTTTACCTTTACCTCGTCCTCCTCCTCCTTCAATTGCTAAGATTGAGCCCACCACCTTGTCGTTGGTATTACTCAATTCCAAGCTATCAAGAGAAGAAAATGAAGTTAATGGTATGGATCTTAACTGGAAACAGCCACTGATGATTAACCTTCGGAGGGAAGGGAATGAATTATCCGAATATGGTGGTGTAGGAGCCATCCATTCTTCTAAACTCGACATATCGCTGAGTTTCAACTCGATTAAAGAAGGGAACACTGTTATTGTAAATGATGATGATGGTGATACTTGATGATAAAATTCTTCACCCAAACACTTGACTGAATTCATCCCATCTATATGAAGGACCCTGAGACATGGGAGCAAACCCAGCGGCGGAAGCTGCTCACAACTGTTGCAATTTCGTAATTTCAGTTCCACCAAATTCGGAAGACAACTTGGCGATGAATCAAACCCTCTCATCCAGTTAGGGAGCTCCATACCGCTGAATCCTTTTATCAGCAGGGTTTTCAAATTAGGATGTGGTTGCAGACCTTCCAACGCCTTAGAACTATCATCTATACCCTCGCCGTCCCAGCGCAGCTCCAGAAGTTGAATATTTTTCTTATCCTTCAGTTTTGCTCTTGCTGCATCTTCTGTTCCTCCCACATTCTCTAGATTTCTTATCACCAACACTTTAAGCTCGTTTAGGCTTGATAACTCTCCGATTCTGCTACGATGTTTTGTTGTGGAAACTTCTTCCTTCCTCACCATGTAAGACTTCAATTCTTCAAGGCAGACTAGCCGTTCTATACCTTTCGGCATTTCATGATAGCTCTTTCCACGGTGTATAAGACGTCTGAGTTCCGGCCAATCCTTTATTTCTTTGGGAAGCTCACACTCAGATCCTAGTTCCACTATCTTTAAATTTGGGAGGGACCTAACACAAGATTCCGGCAATGCCTTGATGCCAGTTCCATTCAAATTGAGGCTCCTTAATAGAGTCAGCGCACCAAGGTCTTCAGGTAATACTTTTAAGTTTCGGCAAAACATGAACCGGAAATCCCTTAGACTGATGGTAGATGAGAGCGACAAAGGTATTCTATTGATTGGAGTATATGAAACATCGAGTCGACTGAGATGTCTGAAAGACCCGATATCAAGATCAGGTAAGGTTTCAAATTGTAGGCATCGGTAGAGATCTAGAGTCTGAAGATTTCTTAGTTGATTGAGAGACTTAGGAAGTTGTTGAACATCGGAGTATGAAAGGTTCAGGTGCTCTAAAAGTTTTAAACACCCAATATCTTTAAGAATGATATGGACGTTTGTGCAGCAATAGAGGACCAATGTCTGGAGATTGTAGAGTTTTTTGACGGACACATTATGTAGTTTTTCAATTTTAGAGTATGACAAATCAAGATACCTCAAATGTTTGAAATCAGAAGTGAAACACTGACTTTTGAGAGGATGCACACCAAGCAAACATGCCACCCTTAGACGTTTATGACTAGAAAGTGTATTAACATCTAAAAAACTGTTTTCAAGGGAGAAAAGTGATCGTAACTTGTTGGCATCATGCAAAGCTGCTGCAAATGTTTTTGATGTGTCTTTATTTAAAATTATTTGAACACGACGACTTTCAGAAATACTTTTTTCCATTTTACTAGCATCAAGAATGGTGACCTCAGTTCTAGAAACGACACTAAGAGCAAGATCATGTACTAAGCCATGCATCTTGAATGTCTTGATTTCACCTAATTCATCCCTTTCCACATCTTGAAAAAAAGAATTTGATAACAAAATTCGAAAATAATTATTACCAATATCTTGGAGTGATTCTTGATTTCCTCCATGAGATGAATGAAGGAATCCTTCAGCCATCCACATGCGAACTAATGTTTGTCTATTAATCTTCCAACCCTTGGGAAATAAAGACAAGTAAGAGAAACATTGCTTCAAATGTGGTGACAGATTATCGTAGCTCATTTTCAATATTGCTAAAATATTGGTCTGATATTCTGATTCTAACAATTCTGTTTCGAAAATATAGTCGTTAATGTATAACCAATCACTTTCAGCATTGCTGGAGTACATAAGACTACCAAGAAGCTTTGCTGCAAGTGGTAAGCCAACACATTTGCTTGCGATCTCCTCTCCTATTGTGAACATATTTGGAGTCTCAGATCCTCCACCGGGAGCAAAAGCTCTTTGCTGGATGATAGACCAACATTCGATGTTGGGCAAAGGTTGTAAATTGTATGGTCGAGACACAGAAGATGAAATTAACAGCTCCCTCGTGGTTATCAGTATTTTGCTCCCTGGAGCACCAACATCTATAAAAGTTATAAGTTTTTCCCACTCCTCAACACCCATCGACACATCATCGAGTACTAACAAGTATTTCTTGTCGCTCAGATTTCTCTGAACTTCACTTACAATATTGAAATCTAACACATCATCACACCTGGTTTCCTTAATGCACTCCAAGATGCTTCTTATAATTTTGTTGACACCGAAGCCAACAGACACACAAACCCACATTCTAAGGTCAAAGAGTCTCACAATCGAGTCATCTTGGTAGACCAAATGGGCTAGAGTAGTCTTTCCTAGTCCTCCCACACCAGCAATGGACACCACATTTTCACTAGGTTGACTAAAATATCTAGATGCTGGAATTGATAACGGAGCATCCGTCGTCATTAACAACATCTTTATGATGATTGATTTTTCTTTCTCTCGACCTACAATTTTTGAATCATCCACCAAGGATGTTAGCAGGGACGGTTTCACACTAGTTTGAGTATCACTAGACGGACACAGCTCAAGACTAGCTATACTCTCCGATATAATATCCAGTCTGGTATTAACATCTTTAATTTTCTTGGCCATTTTAAAACGAAATCGCAATGAGCTGAACGAAATAAAATGGTTTACCTTGCCTACGCCTTTTTCTTGTGGACGCATGGCCTCATACGAGAATTCATCCAATACATCATCAGCATCATATGCAGTATCTTTAAGCTTTCTCAACCAAACTCTGACAGCCTCCTCCTTTGCTTGCCTGTTTTCAGCATCATCTGTTACAGGTGCAATCTTCTCCAAGGTTTTCTTAAGCCTCCTTAGTTCATGTTCGAGACCCCAACTGAGACCAAACTCCTTATGCGCAACAGATCCTAAGATGGACTCTGTAAAAGAGCCTAGTGTTTTCATGATCTTAGTTGCACCGGTAACGGCTATTTCTGGCATGATCAGATACGTGAACACTTATTAAAAAAAAGTGTTGCAAATTTGGTTTGTGATGGATGTTAAATGGCACCTGTGCGATATTGTATATATATATACAAACCAAAAGGCGCGTTACTACAGATTCAACTCTCGAGAATTAATTCTAGTAGTAAATATATTAAGCCACTTGTGTGATCAGAATCTGAAAGAGAATGTCAACATGATACTAGTATATAAGCCGGTTAGTTAATTAGATTACTAAAAATTTGTGAAATCCCAGGAACTACGGGCCTGCTGCTTAAATTTGACTATTGAGCTATCTGAAAGGGCATGAAACGATATAATACATAATTGAGGAGGCAAAACTGCATTACCGTTGTACTTTATCTACTGTGGAAAGACACAAATAAGTACTCTTAACTTATCACGGCATGACAGAATGTGACAAATTAATACACTCTGCTTTGTAAAGGAAACTCGCCCTGATTAATGATCTCATTAATATTCTGTATGATGAAAAATGGATAATCCTACCTGACCAATCACCCTCTCTCCAACGGACACCTGCAACAATCAGTGACCGTTATTAGTATTTCCTAAATAACAGAATCAGTTACTCGACCAGTTACAACTCAGAAGTCAGAACTACGACATGGGCTACCACATCTCTCTAAGGACTTGACAAAAACGAACTCAACTTTAGGTCTTCCCTTTCCTGATGAACTAAAATGTGATTAGATGGTTAATTCACTCACCTAATTTGATAGATCAATTATTATTATCATGAATAAACTTGGGCATTTTTTTATTTATTTTTGTTGTCATTAATCAACTTGAGAATGTTTGAACTGTTATATATAGAACAACTTGGTTTAAGACGAGTTCACCTCATTATTTTAATTCATAGTGGTTAACATTTATTGGCATCCGTCACAGATTACAACATTTTGGGATCTTCTAAAACAGAAAAAGAGCAAGCAAAAATCTTCTGGCCGGGTGTCTCTGGCAATGAAAATCTGGGCAGGGGAAAGAGATAACCTGCAAAGATAAAGAAATAGTTGGATCTTTCTGTAGATTCACCAAGTTGAACTGAATCGTAGTCTAGCAATGTAGTCAGATACGTATTTGTTTATCCTTTGTGGAGGGGTGACATTTGTTGCTACTGTTCCCTCTTGTTTGGGCTCAGTGGTGGAGCCAAGTTTTAACATTCAGAGGGGCTAAAAAATTATTTTTGTAAATTTGGGTGGACTAAATCATGGATGTTTTAAAAATGGGGGTACTATTAGGAGGATTTAATATAAAATGTATAAGAAATGAAGGACTAATTAGTTATTTAAAAAGGGGCTACAGCAGCCAGGTCTAGCTCGCCTTTGATTCCGCCACTGTTTGGGATGTTGTTGCTCCCCTCTTGTATGCACTTATACGCCTCCTCTCTGTATTTCTTTTTTCTCTCTCTTTTTCTCTTTGGCAATAAGATTTTACCCCTTTCCTTCAAAAAAAAAAAAAAAAAAAAATTTTTTTTATTGGCATCTGGCATCTTTTGAGCATGCTATTACACATTGGAAGTAGACTTAAAACTCATACTTTGGGCCTTTGAGGCCTATTCCTATGGGTATGGCAGAAAAATGTTGTTTGGCATACCAGGTGGCATGGAAAATGAGTTGCGCCACTATGGGAAAAACACTGAGCGACAGAGTTCCTATCGAGCGTCATTTTCAAAAACGCTAGCGATATTCAGAATATCGACTAGTATTTATTTTGCGACGGCTAATTCCACCCATGTTGGTTCCTATATATACGACATTGTACTTCTCCAAGCTACCCACACCTACTTCTACGTATATTTCACCGATTTCTCTATCTCTATTCTCAATTTTAAATTTCATAAATGGCGAGATCCAATGAAGAGAGGAATGTTATCATGAATCGGTTTAGATTACAACAAGAAATGTATCATAGGAGGTAACAACAACTTGACGATGAGGAAGCTGAACATAATAAACTAATCGACACTTTGATGCTAGAACATACGGGCAAAATACCTAGAGTTCCAGAGCCACAAGAAGTATTCTCAAGAAAATATACGTATCGAGGGAGGGAATTTTACCATCAGAAGATGATGCACGATTATTTTCTTCCCAATTGTGTGTACTCTGATCAAGATTTCCAAGGTCAATTCCGCATGCCTCGGCATCTGGTGAGAAAGATTATTGAAGAAATTTGTCGAGTAGAACCTCAATTTTAATTATCAGTTTGATGCACTGAATATTAGAGGTCATAAAGTTGAACAAAAAGTTACTTCGGGTTTAAGGATTCTAGGTTATGGCAGACCAGCGGATGCGAACGATGAGTACCTTCGTATGGTAAAACAACTTCATTCACTTACCTTTCATTGTTTTGTGAAGTAATGATTAATCATTTTGGTCCAACATATTTACGAAAACCAACCGAGGAAGATATTAGACAAATATTGAGGGAGAATGAGGAAAGGGGATTCCCAGGATTGCTAGGTAGTCTTGATTGTATGCATTGGGTATGGCAAGGATGCCCTGTTTATTGGGCCGGTCAATATAAGGGTCATTATCCAAAACCAACAGTTATCCTTGAAGCTGCTGCTTCTTATGATTGTTGGATATGACACACTTTTTTTGGTCTTCCGGTTCACAAAATGATATTAATGTTTTGCACAAGTCGCTTGTGTTTGAAGATCTGAAGCATGGAATTAGTCCCCAAGTCCGTTTCATGATCAACGGCCATCAGTACAATCATGGCTATTATCTTGCGGATGGTATCTACCCAAAATGGTCCACCTTGGTTCAATGCTACCGTCATCCTCCTGTCGGTGCATTGAGCTGTTCATATCGGCATTTTAACGATGCCCAAATGGCATTGAGGAAGGATGTGGTACGCTCTTTTGGAATTTTGAAGAGGTGGTTAGCTATCATTTGTGGCTCATATCATGGGTTGAGTCCTCGTGAAATGCACAAAACTATGCTCACTTGCATAATTCTTCATAACATGGTAATTCAGGAAACCCGTCGTGATTCAGAGTGGACTAACTATGAAGATGGAGATTTGAGGCCAAAGATTCAACCAGAAAGAGGCGTCCCTGCAAGGAATTATGCTCAAATGACTAATTACATTCAGAACCGAAATTTGTATGACAGTTTAAGAGATGATCTGAGATTGAATCTTTGGGCAGAGCATGGAAGACAATGATTAAGTTATGCATTTTATTTTAAGTTATGTATTTTATTTTAAGTTAATGAGCAATAGACTTATTTAAGTTAATGAATAACAACATTTCAAATTAATCAACTTTTCATTCAAACTAATATTAAGTAGAATGAAACAACAACATATCAAATTAAAATGCAATAAAAATTAAAAATTAAATTAATACGTCAATCATCTAGAGGAACTACTACATCAAACTCATCATCAGTTTCATCCTCATCATTATCACCATTGGGTTGGTTTTTAGTAAATCCATCTTGTTGTTCAATCTGTGCTTGAATCCTGTCAAATTCAATTTGTCACACATGTTTTTGCTGGGCGTTCATAATTGAAGTGTTAGCTTGAAGAATGTTATGCTTGTCATAGTCAAACCCAATTTTTTCTTGAGAAAGACGACTATTTTTACTCTCCATGTTTTGAAATTTCCTATCAACTGCTCTTTGCTTCTCGACGGTCTTTTGATGCTCCATAAACTCCGCCATGTTAAATCCACTGGAAATCCCTCATTCTTGAGCTAATTTTCTTGCCAGTCTTGCATTATCCTCCCTGGAAGTTTTCTCTTACCATCATCATAATTATTAAAAACTAAGTTAACATTTGAGTTTCTTGCATTATCTTGTGAAGAATTAGATGGATCTGGTGAAAATGGTGAAATCTGGTTAACATTTGACTTTTCAGGTACTTATTGATTACTTGCTAGGAAATCTGGATTATATTTGTTCAACACCTTCAAAATATGATAACAACTTTCGTAAGCGAACTGTTTACCATGTTTTCGCTGCCAATCTGTACGAACCTGTCTTTTAAAATCAACATCGAACTTACCACTCTACTTGCCTCCTCTCTTGGCTTGCATTATCAATGCAACATAAGCGGCTACTTCCCTTTTGATTGCAATGAAGTGTTCTGCTGTTGGAACAATTGCTGAATTATGCTTGCAAAAAAATCACAAAAAACCAAACAAAACAACGTTATGGATGAGTTGCGGACTATGTCACTTTCATTAAGACGTTTCGCGGCTCTGCCCAAGATTGTGCAAGCAGTTCTTCAATGGCGCGTCGTCCCTAGGATAAAACAGCCGAGATCAATCTCTTACACAATCACTCTTGCGCGGTGAGAGGATGTGAAACTTATACACTTCATTCTTGCTCAGAAACTCTTTTAGAAAAACCAAGGATGATCACACACTTGTTTTTCTTTCTCACAAAAAAAAATCATTTTTCTTTAAAACTCAAAAGACATAAAAAATAAAAAGCTCTCACACAAGAGAAAAGGTTTTCAACAACTCTTAAAAATAATAAAATTATGATTATTTTTTTTAATATCCAAGAATAAATATGGGATTAAATGAAAGACATTATTAAGATGTTAATGAGCATCATTAACCCATTCAACAAAAAAAACGGTTTTTGGCATTAACACAAAATAAATTTATTATTTAAGAGAGAGAATAATTGTTACATTAAAAACATTTAAATGAGACTCTAAATTTTGGAAATCAATAATGTTTTTATAAATATATTCCCAACAATCTCCCACTAATATTTTTGTAAAACATTGAGCAAGAACGTATAGAGTTGTGCATAAGCAAAGGTGTCTAGTGACTTGAACGTTTACGTAGTGTTAATAAGCTCTCTTAAAATATGACCATAGAGTGAACATAAGTCTTGAACTCTAGGAGATAAAAAGATTGCTTAACACACACGACTACACTAGTGTTAAGTCTAAAGCCAGCACATTACGGCCCTGTGCTTGTATCCCAGTTTAATGAATAATCTAGAGAACTGCCCATATTCTCATAGAAAGTGGCCACACTTTCACATTCACATAGGTGAGTGTATCAAGAGTACTCCTGAAAGTACCCCACTCTAAATAGATATATAAACATCATTAAGAGTTTAAAAATTAAAACATTAAACTCAACCTTTCCTCGCTTCAGGATATCATGTCGTGGGACGAATTCTTCAAAAGCATGATTCTCGCATCTCCATATTATATATGACTTGGTGTCCCATTTGAACCTATATTTTGGGATTTCACTCCATAGGTAAGGGTTACCCTTTTGAACCTACTTTTGAGATCATAAGTTATAGGTTGGTAAATGCATCATAAATAACTTAATCTCAATGATTCTATCATCTATGACTTCGTCTAGTCCCTTTGAACCTCAATGGGAATCAAACTCATCCCTAAGATGTATTCACATCTTCTTATCAATCCTTTCGTCAAAGGACTAATGAAAACTCTTTTCAGACACTATATTATTCATTCTCATAATATCAACTCTTATAGTTGTCGTTACATGCATTCTCAATTCTTGCAATAGCCGCGGTACTATCACATTGGATTAATATGTTTGTTCCTCTATCTATTAGAGGATCGAATCACTCAATCCCTTAGAGGATTCATCTGAAAGGATGTCCAATCAGCTTCGCAATATCCTTAAGGGATTGCGGTAACCATTTATATAGTGAACTTCTAGGTGTAAGGTGTGTTTGAAACACCTCATAACCTTCTCAAAATTTTACCAGTTTTCCATATCAGGATTGGTAAATCTAAATATAAAACCCCCACTGCGGAAGTAATATATTAAATCCCCACTACAAAAAGTACTTATACATAGTCAATCACGGAGCAAAGAAACATAATGAGCTACCATACTAATGTCTAGTGCAATCAGACGCAATCTCAAAAGCATTAGCACTAAATCAAATGAGTGAAAACTAATTTACAATCAGACTATATATATTTCTATCTCTTTTAAAATTCTATTTTTATTGAAATGAAATGGATCAAAAGAAAGAAAAAATTCATTTCAAAAAACATACATGATGTGAATTTTAATTGTAGTGAAAGTGGTGAGTAAAGTTCGTTCAACTCGGGCTTGTGAAGGATTTTTTAGAATTAAATAAAATTGTTTCAATAATAATAAGAAAATACCGAGACTCTGGATTCCACCATTGACCAATTATTTGATAAATTCTAATCAATATTCATGCAATATTTTTCTTTAAGTTGACTCTAATATTTGCCTCTAATTTGGTTCTTGAAGTAATAATTGTAAGCACGAAGCATGAAACATCAAAAGTGTTAAAACCAAGCATGTCCCATCAAAACACTTCACAACTACTCAATAAAAACCAATTTTTCTTTTAAGTTCTATGCAAAAAAAATCATGTTAAATAATTGCAATAAATAATAAAAATAGAATTATACCACTTTTCATGGAACAATGGCTTCCTCCGTCGCCTCGGCTAAGGGGTTTAGCTCCTCATATTAATCTCTTGCTCAAAATACATCTTTGGTGTTCAAAAGTTGATTAAAAGAGTGAAAAGTTCTAAACAGCGGGTTCTGTAACTAATATAAGTGTTACAGAACCTATTTCTACAGAGAACCCGTTGCGAAGTGAAGATAACTGTTGTAAAAATTGTTACAAAAGGTTTAAAGTTTGAAAGTTACGGTCACAGAATCTGCGACTTTCTTTTTCTGCTGTTTATGTTCTTCGTCTTATCCGGCACAGTTTGCACCAGCAGAAACGTGTTTTCTTCCAATGATTTTTCTAGCTTCTCTAAGGCTCTAAACTTCCCCTAACTTCTTCCTTTCCTTCCTAGGACCCTAACCAACCCTTTTATACATAGTAGAGCAAAGAAAATTCGAGAATAAACTTGGTTTTTTTCCTCCACAGCACGTTACGTTATTTCCCTTTTGATTTCTGTTTCACGCATACTCAGTCGTCCAAACTCCTCCCTTGATAGAAACAAGTCTCTAATAAGAGTTTCCTTCCTCTTCTTCATGTAAATTTCCAAAAAATAAACCAAGAAACTTCCCAAAAATAGAACGTGATATTTTAACCATTTTTCGCTTCCAATTCGAGTTCTAGCCACTTTGGATCCATTCCAACACCCTTACCTCGCCTGTTAGGTCCATAGGAACAAACCCAATCAAATTCAGCCCTTTAATCTCCATAAAAATCGATCAAAAATTCATCCACAAAATCGCCTGTGTAAGGAAGAAATTCCCGCCATTTTTGTTTATTTGAAAACGTGAAGAAATTTGTCCTCCCCCTATCCAGTCTCGGTATGTGCTTAGCAGCTGCCTGAAAATGGGTTACCCCTTATCCAAAGTGAGAGTCCGAATAGCAAATGTCCTCCCAGGAGGCTTTAACAACTTTTCGAGCCAATTTTGCCGCAAAAGCCTATTTCTCCATAAACACCTACAAAGGGATAAAATACCAAAATTAGTACAAAAATGGGTACTAACACTATACATAAAAGAGATGAAAATAGACACATAAATGCGTCTATCAATACACCATCTTCACTAAAGTCTTTCATGTCACATAGTAAACTAAGCATGTTTTTCAATTTCATTTTCATCCTATAAGTTAGAATAAAAATTCAACAAATCACTTATGCATACAAAACAAAGAGTATTGTGCATTTCACTTTCATCAATTCTGAAATCATGCTTGGTTTACATAGATTCTCATCTTTAACTTACAAAAAAGTATATATTTCTACTTATGACTATAAGTTAATTTAGCGACATGAATGCAAGTGTCAACAATTTTCTGTTTGCTTGTCTAAAGATAATAGGTTCACGAATTTATTTTTCAAAAGATTAATTTTTTTTTAATGAACAAAGTTACCTTTTATGAGAAGTTATCTTCCAAATTATAAGCAACAAAATATCCATGACTACATTTTAGTCTCACTATAAATATGCTTTTCTAGGATCGAAGGTGTTAAAATATAGGGTATGGAACCCCCACTATTTTTTGTCTCAAACAAGAATTTCAAAATAATATCCAAAGATCCCAAAAATTGTGAAAAACTAATAAACCAATGATCTAAACCCAAAACGTTTTGCACAATATAGATAAAAAATTCAAACAATTTTCTTGAAAGCAACATTGCCTAATTCACTACTCAAAAATCATATTTGATATCAACACAAGTTACTCGAAGCATCTTTATAAAATTCTCAAATACTTTATTTCATCCAATATCATTCCAAGTTGCGTAAGATTTGAAAATGTACCTGCTTTTATGAGTTAGGTAAGATTACATACATGTTACTCAAAAAAATTCACCAAGTTTATAAGAAAATATAACGTGCTCATATTCATCACTAACTCATTGATTTCTTAAAAGCATAACAAAACTCATATTTCAAATATTCAAAATTCAATTCATGTTATGTTAAAATTGTAATATTATATTCAAACATTTTATCCATAACCTATCATTTGTAGTAGTGCAATGATCAAAATCAACAAATTTCTAATCTCAATCTTGTTAATAACAAGATAGGCGGAAACTAGAATTCTTTCTCATTTCGGAAGTATGAACATCTTTAACAAGATTGTTCTACCCAAAGTAAACTTTGAGATCGTACCAATACCAAAAATCCTAGTGATGTGAGTATATCTCAACACCACTTTCTTTCAAATGATTTGGTTCAACTTTTGAACCATAACCTATCAAAACAAACATGGTGTAAAACACCAATATATACCAACCTCTCACCGTATCCACAATTCACATTAACTTAGCTTGAAAAGTGTTGATACATGAAAAATAATACCCCTTAATGGGTTCGGGATTCCCCCTAAAAGGGGAAGTAAGCCTAGTATGAGATGTGGGGACTTGGGGACTAGGCCCAAGTCTAACGATAAAATATCCATGAAGGAAGAAGGACAAGGAAGGGATTAACAAGTAAGGAAGAGGTTATATTAAGGAATGGCATTAGGAGTAATTAAGGAGGTTTGGGACATGTGTCATGATGTCATAAAAGAAGGGACTTTTGGGAAAGTCTATATCAGGAAGGACAAGGTACAATGGAAAGACAACTCTCTCTCTTACCATTCCTAGTAAAGTGAGGTCATTTGGTGGGACTAGGACGGGTAGGACCAAATATAAAATCACCCCTCAACATTTGGCGACCACACCCGGAGGCTCGTGCCTAGCTCACCATGACACACCTAGAAGGCGCTAGCTCATGCACGGTAGGAAACCAAGCGACCAACCAGCCTATCAACGTCGATGAGGTAACAATGGAGGACGATGATAGCGGAGAAGAACGCTAGCCCAGGATACTTTCAAACAATCGGCGGGACATGGATCCCAAAACAGAGAGATAGTAGCAACACAAGGAAAGAACATGCGAGTGATCCAGTTGCTGAAACCCACGTCGCCAGCTCTGCAAGACATGCAAAAAGAACTAGAAGAGCGCTTACGAAGAAGGCAGGAGATTAAAAACTGGATAGCACAAGCAGTAATAGCGGGACAAAATGCTCCTGAATAAATGACGAAAGGCGAAGGGCACAAAAACGACAACACAACAGCGATGTCATAGGAAGAAATGGCATAATACTTAGAGCAAAATTATTATGTGATAAAACAAGACAATCACTGCCTCGTATGTAGTCCATACCCAGCGAACATCCGAGAATATCAATACCCCGAGGACTACACTTCTGCGAAATTCAAGAAATACGATGGACAAGGGAATGCGCGAGAACATCTCAGCCGATTTCTATCAGCAATGAGCGACAGAGCCTCTGACGAAAAATTGTGTCTAAAAGAATTCCCCCAAGTCACTCACAGGCACGGCATTTACCTTGTATGACAACTTAAAAGAGGAAAGCGTGGATTCTTGGCCAACTATGTCCACACTCTTTCTTGGGAAATTCTATTCAGCCAAGAGAAAATCACGGCAATAGACTTGAGCAAATGCGGACAGCGGATAGGAGAAGAAATACGAAAGTACATCTTGCTGTTCCGGCGCTTGGCACTAGATTGTCATGAAGATATCAGCAAGGGAACGCTTGTCGAAATTTGTGTGCGAGGAATGATCCCAGCTTTCAAGGGGAGTTTGATCAATTTCAGGTTCCAGACTTTCGTGGAGCTAGAAGAAGCAGCTGAGAGGATTGTCGATTGCATAGAAGAAACACCCATAGACCCTGCTTGGCGCCACATAGTTAGCACCATATCTGAGGAACCACACAACGTAATACCCAATACTAATAAGGGTAGAAGGGACCAGTTCCAAACCGTCGGTGGGAACCAAGGAAAAAATGGATGGACTAGACATGATTCAAACCCACCACCCCCTTTTCCCTGCGACAGGGAGCGCGCAATTGAATTACTAAACTAGTGGGTCATCGGAAAGGAAATCCATCCACCCCGACAGTGGTAGACGTCAATAAAATGGATAAGAACGCATCCAAGTACTGCCACTACCATCGAAGGTTGGGACACCCGACAGAAGAATGTTTTGCCATAAGGAGCATATTCGAACGTAAGCGCGCCTCGGGGGAACTTGAGGCAACTAAGCAAACGATTGAGTACGATCCCTTTCCTCGCCACTAAACTAAAAAAAAAAGGAGAGGGGAAGAATACGAAAGACGAGATTACAAATTGTTAATGGCCCTCTTTTATGGTAAGAATAATTTTTATTTTTGGAATTTCTGAGAAGTATGATATGAAAAGGTCACATGAATGCCAAAGGCCTGGTTGGCTAACAAAAGGCTACGGGAATGCCAAAGGCTCCCGGTCGGCTGAAAAATCTACAAAAGGCTACCAGAACGCCAAAGGCGCCCGGTAGGCTGACAAATCTACAAAAGTCCATGGGAATGCCAAAGGCGCCCAATCGGCTGACAAATCTACAAAAAGCTACAGGAATGCCAAAGGCGCCTGGTTGGCTTACGAATCTACAAAAGGCCATGGGAATGCCAACGGCACCCAGTCGGCTGACAAATCTACAAAAGTTTACGGAAACACCAAAGGCGCCCGGTCGGCTGACAAATCTACAAAAGGCCATGGGAATGCCAAAGGCGCCCAATCGGCTAACAAATCTACAAAAGGCTACGGGAACGCCAAAGGCGCCCGTTCGGCTTACAAATCTACAAAAGGTCATTGGAATGCCAAAGGCGCCCAATCGGCTGACAAATCAACAAAAGGATACGGGAACGCCAAAGGCGCCCGGTCGGCTGACAAATCTACAAAAGGCCATGGGAATGCCAAAGGCGCCCAATCGGCTGACAAATCTACAAAAAGCTACAGGAATGCCAAAGGCGCCTGGTTGGCTGACGAATCTACAAAAGGCCATGAGAATTCCAAAGGAACCCAATCGGCTGACAAATTCACAAAAAAACTACAAGAATTCCAAAGGCGCCTGGTTAACTAATATAAAAAAGGCCATGGCAATGCCAAAGGCACCCAATCGGCTGACAAATCCACAATACGCTATGAAAACGCAAAAGGGGGAGTAGCGCGTTACAGCAAGGCCCTCCCTCCCACCGCATCCTCCTGATAAAAAGAAAGAAAAGGGAGAGAAGGCGCGTTCCATCAAGGCTCGACCATCCCATCGCACCCTTCTGATGAAAAGAAAGAAGGGGGGAGAAGGCGCGTTCTATCAACGTATGGCCATCCCACCACATCCTTTTGATAATAAAAAGGGGGGAGTAGCGCTTTCCATCAAGGCTCTCCCTCCCACTGCATCCTCCTGATAAAAAAGCAAGGGGGGGAAAGCGCATTCCAACAAGGCTCGCCCATCCCAACGCACCCTTCTGATGAAAAGAAAGAAAAGGGGGAGAATGCGCGTTCTATCAATGCCCCCGGCCATCCCACCACATCCTTTTGATATAATAAAATAAAATAAGCAAGTGGGAGTAACGCGTTCCATCAAGGCTCGCCCTCCCACCGCATCCTCCTTATAAAAAAGCAAGGGGGGGTAGCGCGTTCCATCAAGGCTCGCCCATCACATCGCACCCTTCTGATAAAAAGATAGAAAAGGGGGAGAAGGAGCGATCTACCAACGCCCGGCCATCCCATCACACCCTTCTAAAAAGGGGGGGGGGATAGTAGGCGCGTTATAAAAACGCTCACCCACCCCAAACAGCCTTCCAAAAAACAAAAAAAAAAAAAAAAAAAGATACACGAATAGTCGATGCTTTACGAAACGAAGAATAACAAGAAACACCAATAACGAACGAATAGTTAACCAAGCACCATATTATTATCCAATATAAAAAAAACAAACAAACACAATAAACAAATCATCCGAGAGACAAGGGTCCAACATAACCAAAGAAAGACGAAGGAAAAGACAACATAAAGAGGAAGTGTGTTAAGAAGACTTAAGTGTAGACAACTACTACCGTTTCTCCTCAAGCTCCGCGCGAACCGCTGCTTATGCGGTCTCATCCCTTATCACCTCATCGTTAGCCACCCCAACATTAGCAACCAATTGATTCATCACCTCTTTCTTGCTAGTGGTTGCCTCGGAGCACTTCTCCAGTTCCTTCTCCGACTTAGAAATCTTACTCGTAAGATGACCACGAGGGTCACTACGAATCTTCACCTTAGACAACAATTCTTCTAACCACGGTATTGGAAACTTGATGTTGACTACTGAACGCATGAAAGTTTCCCAGCCACGCATTTTCGTCACGTCAACAGGATCACCCCCTACCCGCGCGAGCTGGTCGGCGATTTCCAAGAGGTTTTTGGTCATGTAGCACAAAGTACGAACATCCATAAGACCCTCCTTCGCCATGTGACCACCACCACGCTCCACAATATCCCTATAAGTAGCGGAAAAAGTGGTCGTCACCCAAAAGCCGTGAACGAGTGTATGAGTGTCGGGATCTACTCCAGCCTCGACAACACTCACCACTAAAGGGAAACAAAGTTTTGCGTCCTCAGGATTTGTTGGCACAATGGGGACGGCCGGTATGTCTGGAACACTAGTCTGCTTCTCCGAAGAAGCGGAAGAACCACTACCATCCATCCGATCGCGTTTACCAGACCCGTCGCCACTAGCGACTACACGCCGCACACCGTCCGTATCGGGTTTAACAGTCTCTTTATTCTTTTTATCCATATCCTAGCGCTAGCGATGAAGTTTTAAGCAAACAAACAAACAAAAGCCCAACGCAAAAAAAAGGACGAAAAACACGAGACTAACCTCAGGAATCGACGAATCAAATGGAATATCAACGGGTTTAGGACGAGACGCGGAAGAACTAGAAGACGACTCAGAATCACTAGTGGCGCCTGAAAAATGAGAGATGAACACCATTTCGGAGAACAAATTAGATTTATAAAAAAAAACAAAGAGAGGAAAGAAAAAGAGAGGAAAGAAGAATGATAAAAACGAAGACACGTATTAAATAGGAAGTTACCTTCAGGATCACCAACGGGTGGTGCCACATGGGATGAGGACCCACCAAAAACTGACCGGCTAGACCCAGTCGGGCTCATTGATTGCAGAACGGCACTAGGAGACACAGGAGGTCCTCCTCTAGCACAAACAGTCTCATTTCGAAGAGGATGAACTGATGATATATGAAGATGACGGGATACCCAACCGGTCCCATTGGGGAGATTGACCCCAAGATCCCTCAACTGGTCCACAAACGAGGGGGTCGGACTGCTACTTAAGCTCCCAGGAGGATGTGACGCGTTTCTCCGATGAGCCTACTGAGGTTGCAAGGATCAGATGTTAGCTGAAGAACAAGGGCGCGGAGCAGACAACTTCGCTGCTTCTCGCCTAGCTTTCTTTGCAAAGCTCTTCTCAGTCCAATCACACTCAGGCATATTCAGGTACTCTTACATTACATAAGAAGGAGCCTTCCACCCCACGGGATTGGAAAAAGGAGCTTCCTGAGAACGTAGTCCCCGCCACTCATTTTATCAAAAATAAAAAAGGGGTGACGCTAAGGAACAGACGAATGGAAAGCAAAAGAAACAACAAGTACCTGGGTTTCCATAAGATTAGCAGATGGTCTGACCACCCCTATCCGAAGGGGTTTACGATCGAAAAACGACTTCGACCCCTTCTTTGGCCTTATGGGCTCATGACCTTCAGGAGGAGCCCAAGAAGTCACTAAAGGCTCCAAAGGGTGACCTTTGGTAGCTGGAACGAAACGGTGAGAAGCAGCTACGGCATCATCAAGCTTAATCCGGCCAGATGCATGAAGCGCTCGAAGGTCCTCAAAAGATAAGTCATGAGGGGGAGACGATTCACACAAAAGGAAATTCAAATCCCGACGACGTATGAAGAGATGGTACTCGTTGGCTCCCTCAGTAACTGCCAAAAGGCCCTCAGAGATAGGATGCTTGAACGAAAAGTTAATCCCTCGATCAGATAGGCGTATCGGTCCCTTGAAGACAAAACGATCAAAACTGGCAACGATGTCCCCAATATCAGAGCTACCCCAAGGGGGGAATCTATGGGGAACCCCTTGGTCAAATCCGACTTACCGAGCTGCACGGTCGGGATTGTATGACATGGAAATAAACTTACCAGCATGGAAACCAGGAAGATAACCAGGCAACATGGCTATTACCGAATCAAAATCTTCCTCTGCCAATAGCTTTGTCCAGTCTAACTCCGTGTCAAAAGGTGCGGTAAAGTCATAATGCGCCGAACCCGACCGACCGTCTTGATAAGGGAACGACACGAAGTCCTTAGCCACATCCAGATATTTGGCAATATCTCCCTTGGGAACTTTCTCTTTGAGATGCCAAAGAGTCATCCGTAGGTAGCCGTAAGCAACATGAACCTTCTTGACCGAGCCAACATCTTCTTCATGGTGAATCGCTAGTTCATTAGGACCAGGCGCGTATGGGGAAACATGCTCCCAAGACCATGCTTGCATAAAAGAAGCCGGGATGTAAGTCTCGATCTTATGGGATGAACCCACCGTTTGAAGGTCGTGACAAAAAAAATCTAGATAGCGATACAAACCGCCTAAAAACATCGGCGCAAGCGGGAAGAAAACACCGCGAGATTACAACACTTCCATCGGCAGAAGTTCACTCTTAATTGTATCTTGGGGACTATACTCAAACACATCATGGAAAAGCCAAAACAAGATATAAGCGGCCAACTCCGCACGAGGGTTCTTCTCTTTTCGTTTTAGAGGGAGGACTTTTCCATCTACTAACCGCGGAACCCAATACTTAATCCAAAGAGGGAAGAAAGCGCGGCGGTTGGTCTTGGTAACCCACTCAGGACCAGCCTTTGCTGGAGTCGACGAGACATGAATTGTTTCGTGAGCCTGGAAAGAGCTTGCAAGCAATCGCTCACCCGTTGGACGCAAATGAGGCTTTTTCTTCTCAACCCATTTGGTCTTCCCCTTTGCGGTAGACGACGGTGCCTCTTTCTTTCCCTCTCCAGCAATCTTCTTGTCCTCGCCCTGTTTCGACGGCGTCTGATCTTTCCTCACCAACTCATTCCGAGAAGCATCCCTACAATCCAACAGATAAGTCCACAACACTTTGTCCTCGTCAGTCAGCGCATTGTAAATAGTAGCCTCATCATACGAATGACTTCCTTGGATAGGTAACCCTGTAAGGGAAACTACATCCTCTAGAACTATGTTTGCTTCCCCCAACGCTATGAAAATAGTGTGAACAAGAGGAACCCAGCGACAAAAGAGTCGTGTTATGTCGCGCCTACATCTCTTCACTTCCCACTTGAGAGATGAATTTATAGCTTCGTCAATGCCAGATTCACGAAGAATGGCCGCGTGACTGGGATTGGAACGTATATAAGATGTCCAATGCGGCTATATCAGATAGGTTTTTGTTTTGGAGCGAATATCAATGGTGGAAAGATCGTAATCACCATGGTGGATAGCTATTCGCGGCACCGTCTTAAACACGAAAGCATCCATGGTCTCCGATTTGGGTCGCATAAGCCATCCGGGGGAAGACGGATAAGGTAACACAGGAGGGTTTAAAAGGCGAGGAATAAGAAAGTCATTAAGAGGAATAACGCGCCTACCTCTACGGAGCTCCCTCAGCTTTAGGTGCGCGTTTTAGGTCAGGTCCGCTCGTAAACTCCGTGATCGTATATGACTTTCCATTTGTTGGAGGAGGTAGAAGAATTTTGTCCTGCTCTGAGCGTTCGGTCCCCTCGGAACCCATGCTCATAGCTCCCTCAGACTCGTCAGATTCTTCAGATGAACTACTAGTGGAACTATTAGACATGGCACGTATGTGTGTATTCAGAAGGAAAGGAAGAGGAGGACTAAGAGAAAAATAATAAGGGAGAAAACAAACCAGTATGTCTATATATAGAGAGTCTCAAGGCCTGAACGTGGCGGTTATGCAGAGGGAATGGTAACGGGCAGAAACTGAAAAGAGGAGGGAAAGTTTTCACGATAAAAGAAGGTCAAACGTCGCTTAGGATCGTGGAATCGATAAAGAGGGAAGAGATTTTTGTTCCCAACCCCTTACACAAAAAAGAGAGGTGTTCAGAAAAACCCTATGACTATCGGGTTGTTTTAAAAATAATCCAATAGTCAGGGGACTAATGTTGATACATGAAAAATAATACCCCTTAATGGGTTCGGGTTCCCCCCTAAAAGGGGAGGTAAGCCTAGTATGAGATGTGGGGACCTGGGGACTAGGCCCAAGTCCAACGAGAAAATATCCATGAAGGAAGAAGGACAAGGAAGGGATTAATAAGTAAGGAAGAGGTTATATTAAGGAATGGCATTAGGAGTAATTAAGGAGGTTTGGGACATGTGTCATGATGTCATAAAAGAAGGGACTTTTGGGAAAGTCTATATAAGGAAGGACAATGTACAATGGAAGCCAACTCTCTCTCTTACCATTCCTTGTAAAGTCGGGTCATTTGGTGGGACTTGAACGGGCAGGACCAAACCTAAAATCACCCCTCAACAAAAAGCGTTTTTAATAACATTTGATATCCTTACAATGGCGTGCAAGAATAACAAATAAATTCATAATCAATATTATGTTCATCTCTTGGTGAGAGTTGATATTAACATTCGTTTTGACTAGGTTTCTAATTATATCGGTATTGGGTTCATATAAAATTCCATCTCATAAGTTCCAAACTTTATGAGTCACATGTTTATTGTCATACACAATAATTCTCAATATCTTGTTTTCCTAAAATTTATTCTAAGATTGAACAATCAATTTATTCAATTTAGAATGCCATTATTTGATCACTACAATAACTACAAATAGTTCATCAAACATACCTCAATTTCTTTTAAAGCTCAATTGGTTATAAACCATTGTCCATTCTTTGCGCACCAACAAAGAAATCAGCAACCTCCTCACATCGATCAATCTCCCGTAATTTTTATTTCATTGGAAAATAAAAACTTGCTCAAGTAAGTGAATTTTCACCTGTCACAATCATTTACATGTGAGCATTTGAAACCAAAAAATAAGCAATGTGTGCACTCACATAATCACTTAAAAATCAAATAAAACATAGCACTCCAAGTTTCTCTTAAGTTTCAAACAAAGATTCAAAGTTATATAGTTATAACATCATACATATAGTTATAACTTTGTACTGGCATATTATCAAACACATGTGGTGCATTAGTTTGATTTCTAACAATGATCTTCTTTTTCATTATCAAAACAAGAGTAGGAAGTAATAAAAATCAAAACATGATTTTTAATGCAATTTGATACATCTCTAATCTCTAATCTCAAGTATCACGTCTACTATTTTGGACAAACATACACAACGATTCTGAAATTACCAAATCTCTTAAACTAAATATCCAAATAGGAAATTTCAAAATGGGTTTTGAAGGTAAGTTCCTGATCTACAATATTCGTGTGACACATGGATTCAAATTTTGTATACATAGATAAGGAAAATTGAATTTAATCAGGACTAAGTTTCTGCCCCTCAGAATTTTTCAGATACGTTATGCAGTTTTCTAAAATACTTTAAAAATAGTTTTTGGACTCCAAAAATTCTGAAATTTGACGTGGGTTATCCTCGTGATGTCTAATATATCCAAATAAAAAATTTAGACCAAATTAATTTTCTTTAAAGAGATGCACAAAAAACTCTACAACATGTTAAAAACATTCGTTTATCATCAACAATATTTTTCTATGTGAAATATTCACAAAGAAAAAATATTTAACAATGTTATTCCTAGTCCATCAAGATCAAACATAAATTTACTTTAGGTATCAATTAACCTAATTCCAAGAATATTGCTAAATTGCTAAAGAAGAATTATACCGTTCATATAATTCAACAAAACAAATTAAACAATGATACTTATCGCGTTTCAGCAATCGTTTCTTTTGATATTCGTGGTAGAATAGATCGTCTTAAAATTGTTGGAACAATTGCTGAATTATGCCTGCAAAACAATCACAAAAAAACAAACAAAACAACGTTATGGCTGAGTCGCGGACTAGGTCGCTTTCATTGAGAAGTTTCGCGGCTCTGTCCAAGATTGTGCAAGCAGTTCTTCAATGGGACGTCGTCCCCAGGATAAAACAGCCGAGATCAATCTCTTACACAATCACTCTTGCACGGTGAGAGGATGTGAAACTTCTACACTTCATTCTTGCTCAGAAACTCTTTTAGAAAAATCAAGGATGATCACACACTTGTTTTTCTTTCTCACAAAAAAAATCATTTTTCTTTAAAACTCAAAAGACATAAAAAAGAAAAAGCTCTCACACAAGAGAAAAGGTTTTCAACAACTCTTAAAAATAATAAAATTCTGATTTTATTTTTTCAATATCCAAGAATAAATATGGGATTAAATGAAAGACATTATTAAGATGTTAATGAGCATCATTAACCCATTTAACAAAAAAACGGTTTTTGGCATTAATACAAAATAAATTTATTATTTAAGAGAGAGAATAATTGTCACATTAAAAACATTTAAATGAGACTCTAAATTTTGGAAATCAATAATGTTTTTAAAACATATATTCCCAACATCTGCCAATCCTTTTGCATCATGACCACTGATGTTCATGGTTTGTTCTTCATATTTACGAAATATATTTTCCCACATGGTGTTACCATGTTGTTGTGCACCATCGATACAATCTTGTGTAAAAAAGCATAATTACGACAAATGCATTCATCTTCTATCATGTTGTATTTTGGACCACGGACTTTTGTTTTTTACCTTTGCCTTGACTTTGAGTTTGTGAATCCATATTACAAGAAATAAAGAATTGTAGAGAAAATGTGATTGTTTTAGAGTTGAAGAAGATTGAGAAATTCTAGAGGTATTTAGAAATTCTAGTGTGAGTTGAAATGAGTTTGAAATTCGGTATTTATAATGGGAATAATTGTAGCAGTTGGATGAGTAACTGATGAGCGATGCTCAGGTCAGCGAGCGGCATAGAGACCATCGTTGGCGCTGGAATGACCAACGCGCGCTTTTGTGACCATATATAGCGATGGACTTTCTATCGCTCGCTGGAAACTCCATCGTGTATGCCTATATGTTATTTATGACATATAGGCATACACGTTTGGCATACCCATAATGGGTGCATATATGGCAAAATATGTTATTTGGCATGTGCATAGGAATACGCATGAGCTCATGTACTTAACTTTTCTCTCGATACAATTTCAAACTCTCTCCTAAAAAAACAGACCGGGGCTGGACGTAGTTGGCCTAAAGGTTCTGATTTTAGAGGCTGTCAGCTTGTCCTATTAAACGAATGTTTTTACATACAAAGCCCTAGATAGACCTTATATCAGTTATAACTTGAGTTCATGTTTTTACATACAAAGCCCTAGATAGAACTTATATCAGTTATAACTTTAGTTCATGTACAAAGTCGTTTAAACTTTCATCATTTTTTTCTTCCATTGAACATCTTGTGACTGCATATAGTTCTAGTCCCTATGTACCCATTTATTCTTCCATTGAACTAGTCAAAATCCTTCTCAAAAGGTTAGTGATTTAACGGATGCAGATAGAACCTGGAATGTGTCGAAGAGAATACTTTGTCTCAGACACGTACAGTTAGGTATATATATAAAAGCTGACAAGTGTGAATGTACGGGAATCTGGGTAGGATATATATACTAAGAGGTCACCAACTTTAAAACTTCTTCTTTAGCTAATATTTTAATTATCCACATGATCGAGATGAGTTCAACCCTTCATTTCAATTCGACATCTGTCTAAGCACCATTAAAAGAATAATTATAAGAGAATAATTTGGCTGAATCAACATAAGTAAGCTTTATCATGCATCAACTTGATTATCGAGACCTTGAGCAGACTAGCGGCAAAAAATTTTTTTTTATAACTTTCTCATTAATCGTATTCCTGATAATGAAAATGATACAGCTTTCCCGTGGAACAAACTGTGGAAAATGCAGACTCTACCTCGGATCAAACTATTTATTTGGAAATTAATTCAGAAAGCTTTGCCGACCTTGAGCAGACTAGCGGCTCATAATCCATAGGTTTCCCCAGAGTGTCAAATGTGCAATAACCAAGCTATGGAAACGGAAAATCATCTATTTAGAACTTGCCCTTTTGCCAGAGCAGTTTGGTTTGGTTGCTCCTTAGACGCAGTCAATTCGCGGATTAACACAGATACGATTAGCAAGTGGGTTGATTTATGGATCGTTGATCAAAACTTCTCGCAATTTAGGGAACAAATTGCAATCATTCTTTGGTTCATATGGAAATATAGATGCGAGGTAGTTTTCAGAAAAACCGTTCCGGACCCCTCTTCTTTAATTTAGCAGATAAAAATGGTCATCCAGTCTTCAGTTATCAAGGAAGAGACCAAATCTCAAGGCATCCAAAAAATGAAGATTCCCATTCACGTGTGGAACAACATCAGGTCGGATTGGATAATATTCATTGATGCGTCCTATAAAAAAGAAAATCTATCTATGGGATATGCCTTCATTCTGTACTCGGAAGACCAAAAAGCTTTCCTTCATATTTTAGCTGGCTCTGATTGGGCTTCCTCGGTGTTACATGCAGAAGCAAAAGTTCTTTTAAATGCTTTAAATTGGCTAGAAAATAATATTCTTTCAAGCGTCTGTATAGTCACAGACTGTAAACTCCTACTGGATTCTATCACCAAAAAAGATACAGATGTTTCCTGGGTTGCAGAGAATACTATTAAAGAAGCAATTTCTTTGTTGGATAAACTTCCTCAAGATCAGGTAAAATTTATAAACAGAGATTACAATGTTGCAGCGGACTCAGTTGCAAAAGAAGCAAGGAACAGAAGACTTCATCATATGTCAACACACTTGTGTCAACGAGTGCGAAAAGAGAGTATTACTTCTAAGATTTTTGATGAAATTGTAGATCTTCTATATTACATTGCTTGATTTAATATATTAATCTTTTCTATCAAAAAAAAAAAAAAAAACTTGATTATCGAGACGAATTCGGCTCAGTTTTTTTTTGCTAAGACTAAGTCCTATGGGCTATATTTGGCTACTAGATTAGCCAAAAAGTGTTGCAGTTCAGAAAAAAAGTGTTGTCTATTTGATAGCACTAGTTCTCTCTCATAGCAATTGCTCGCATGTGAACTAGTCGCAAGATAGTTGCGCTGAACCATTCGGCGCAATCAAAATCACATTTTCGCTGAATGGTTCAACGCATCTAGATTTATTCTTTGATTTGATGGCTAAGATTGGTTGCGCTGAAACATTCAGCGCAACCTAAATTTACTTTTCGCTGAATGATTCAGCGCAGCTTCGTAAAACTAATTTTCGATGAATGATTCAGCGCATCTAGTATGATATATTTGGAACTAATATAAGACTTAGGAGGTTATTCTAGGTGACATGGACTTCCAATCAAGATGCTAAATTAAAATACCATAGGACTAAACCTAACGTGAAACTTGTACATGACCAAATTGATTTATATTCTTCTCAAATATAAAAAAGAAAGGGAATATTATGTCCGGATCAACGCGGAATTTTATTAGTAAACTATGCAGTTGGATTAGCCATCCGTTAGTTAGTTGAGGATATATTTTACATTTAAATTAATATTATGTCTGGATCAACGCGGAGTGTTTATTAGTAAAGTATCAACTATGCACTTGCCGTAGCCATCAGTCCGTTGAGAGTATATTTTAGATTTTAATTTTGTAGAACAGGTAGTTCCACATTAATCAGCCTTAAACATAGGAATATACCTGCAACCAAATAGCATTTTGTGTGTTTGTTTTTTTTATATATTTTGAGATTAATTTTGGACTCCGAAATTTGCACTTAACAAGAATTTCATCTTCTTGGTCGAGTTCGTAGAAGTTAGATCCGAAGTCTTTGAAAATGTAAGTAGTCATGTAAACTTTTTACCCGTAGAATAACAACTACTTTTTGAAGTATTTGATCGGGTATATATATAAATGCACAACAACGCAATTAGCATTAACATTTAAACCCAGTTGTAGGTTTGGCCATATATATAAACATTGTGGAACCATCAGAAGTAATCTACTGGATAATGGTGCTGTTTGTAGATCATGGCGTGTCTTTCTGGATTTCTCCATCTTTTATATACTTCGATCCTTCACTTTGTGCTACATGTTTATTGTGCATTCGAGCATGTGATAACATTATCTTTTGCTCTTTTATCTTTAGATATGAGCGTACATTTACATGAAATGGAGTGAACTTTTTAGGTCTTGAAAGTAAAATAACTCCTCAGTGATGCCCTTCACGGTATGAAGCTCGAAATTGACCCAAGGCCAACCCTGACTATTTCCCCCAACCTACCACACCTAAGATTCGGATAAGGAAAACTGTCAATCGTGCTTGCAAGTCAATGGCATCGACTGAACGTCGGTAAGAATTAACTTAATTAACCAGTTGGTCATATTGCAAGTAAATTAATCAAAATCATAAGCGTGCATTCCACAATTCCGACACAGGGACGACACATTCAACCACAACAAAATTCTCTAAGTACTTATCAAACAAATTGACAACATATTGAGATTATACTACCTAGTACTAAAATTAGTAGTCTTTGGAGTTTGAACAGGCAAGCTAAACCAAAACTATAAATGGTCCAATCTGACCGTTAAGCTTTCATTAAAAACACATCTAACCATCAAAATTCTCCTCTGCTTCTCCATTCTTTTCCGCTCCCTGGAGCTTCAGTTCTTCCTCTTTCTTTCGTTTCTCCTCCCTTTAGAGGAATTTTTATAAAAAAACAAAAAAAACCAAAATAGAAAATAGTAAAATAATCCTTTGCTTCCAAAAGAGAGATGGCTGAGAGTGCTGCTGCTGGTGTTGCTGCTAAAGTTTTGGTGGCATTGACAAAAATGTTAGTCGATGAAATATATTTTTTGCGAGGAGTCAAAGACAAATTTGAAATACTTAAGAGTGAGCTCGAGTGGATGGGTGCATCCCTCATTGCAGCCAGATCAGACACAAATTTCAAGATTTGGGTGAGGCAATTACGTGAAATAATCCATGAAGCTGAGGATGTCGTGGAGGAATTCAACCTCGAGATTGTTAACCATAAGCGGCTGCAAAATAAATCCAATGCTCTGAAAAGGCTGTTTACCATATCAACAAAATTACCCATTCTACATGATATCGGAGTTCGAATTGACGGTATCAATGTCAGTGCAAGAAACCTAAGAGAATGCAAGGATAACTATGGGTCTGTTATTGCACAAACTAATGGTGGCGGCGCTGAATCTTCATATCGATCCCAGTCGTCATTGCTGCATCAAAGAATAAAGAGAAGAAGAAAAGAAATCTTTGCTGAGGCATATGCGCAGGATAACGTCCAAATCCACCAGGATGTTGTGGGACAAGTCATGCCATTGTTGACGAGAGAGGAAGGTGCTGGTCATGGTGAGCCACTACGCGTGATTTCAATCTTAGGCATGGGCGGTGTTGGTAAGACTACTTTGGCTAAGAAACTTTATAATCTTCGCTCTGGTTTCGATTGCGGCGCACTCGTTTACATATCTAAAGCGTATAGTTCGGATAAGCTCTTAAGGAGCATTATGAAACAATGCTTTGGCCCCATCCCTGCTGCAAAGTTGTCGAACAAGAAGCTTTGTGCGAATTTGCAGGGGAAGAAGTACTTGATTGTGTTAGATGACGTATGGGATACTGATGTCTGGGATGCTTTACGAAGCTCGTTTCCGCGTAACAACAATGGAAGCATAGTGTTGCTTACGACACGCCATAAAGATGTGGCTAACTATGCTAGCTCCCAGCCTAGTACCGACATCCATGAGCTGAATGTAATTAATGAAGAGGAGAGTTGGCAGATCTTTTTAAATTGGGTTCATCCAGAGCCTGCATTAAAGAACCTCGGGAAGGAGATGGTGAAAAAGTGCCGTGGGTTACCTCTAGCAATTGTGGTGCTTGGAGGCCTTCTATTGGGCCAAGGTATGCACAAACATTTATGGTCTAATATAAATGCCAGTGCAAGTTGGCTTTCGAGTGAAGATGAAAATGCCTTCAGATGTCCAGGAATTTTAGCATTGAGTTACGATTACATGCCTTATCACTTGAAGCAATGCTTTCTTCACTTGAGTCTTTTTCCACAAGATACTAAAATCTCTATGGCAAAGTTGTTTCAATACTGGATTGCTGAAGGATTTGTAAGCACCACAAATGAACAAACAATGGAAGAAGCTGCAGAGGCTTACTTGGAAGATTTAATATACAGAAACTTGATCCAGGTCAGTGGATTCAGTTATGATGGAAGAGTTAAAAGTTATCGCATCCACAATCTAATTCATGATATTTCACTCGGGGAATCTAAAAAGGATCAGTTTTCTGTAACCTATGGTAGCGTTGACAAACTTTTTCAAAAAAAACCGGATAGTCTCCGAGTCGCTGTTCTTAAAAGTGATGTGTTGAATAGGGAACGCTTCCCGAGTTATCGTGAGACTCGAGTTCGGTTTTTGATGTGTCAGAATGTACATTTTAAGCAGCAAAACTACTTAAGCTCTTTATTTGGAGGCTTCAAATCACTGAGGGTGCTGGAATTCAATGGGTACATCCAAGGTCGGGGTCGTATATCATTTCCGAAGGAGATAGGAGATCTCATACATCTGAGGTACTTGAGCTTCGAGAAAACCAATCTAGAACAAATCGACACAAGCTCCTTAAGTAAACTTGTCAAGCTGCAAACTCTTAATCTCAACGGTTGTGTTGAGGAACTCATGCTGGACGAGAAGATCTGGAGCTTGCGCGAATTGAGACATCTATATCTGAAAAGTATTAAACCTACATCATATGTTAGCAGGAGTCGGTGGAGTCTCACAGTTGCTAATCCAGGGATTGATAAGCTAACAAATCTTCAGGTGTTACACGTCGGGGATGGGGATTGGATACATCACCGGTTGGAGAAGCTGAGCTCCCTAAGAAAGTTAAGAATAGAAGAATGTTTGAGTTCGCACTCAGAAGAGATTTTTAATGCGGTTGCAAAATTGACAAAGCTTCACTCGTTGGCGCTGCTATCCAAAAACTCTTTCCAACCATTATCACTAACCAATGAAGCAGTACCCCTGGCATCCATCCAATTATCCGACCATACTTTTCTTGAAAGGTTACATTTAAAAGGGAAAATCCATGATTGGCCGGGACGTAATTCATTCCCACCAAACCTTTGTAAGCTAAAGTTGGAGTGGTCATGGATTGTGGAGGATCCCATGCCGATCCTAGAGAAGCTGCCTAGCTTGACATTTCTGCACTTAGGATATGTTTCTAGCCTAAGTAAGAAAATGGTTTGCTTAAGAGGAGGTTTTGGTTGTCTTGAGACCTTAAAAATGGTTTCCTTAGAGAACTTAGAGGAATGGATAATAGAGGAAGGAGCACTGACAAGCCTGAGAAATTTGGAAATCAATGGTTGCATTAAGTTGAAGGTCATTCCTAAAGGGTTACAACAATTGACTACACTAAAACAGCTAACAACAGTGAAAATGCCACCTCAATTCGTAAACAAGGTGAAAAAGAATGGGGAGGATTGGTATAAGATCAGTCAAATTCGTTCCGTGGATTTTTTTTAATGTTCTTCGTTCCAGCATTTGGTTTTGTTGTGCCTCTTGTCGTTACTAATGTTGTTCGATCTTGTTTGTTTCTTAATGTTTTGTAATAAACTTGTATCTTTTTCGTTCTTTTATGGAAAACCAAAGAAGGTTTGTGATTGATAAGCATCTGGTTAATTTTGATAAGAATATAGTGAATTACATTTACAGTTTTATTCTCTACATTGCATCAAGCTATGTTTGCCTCCAGCTAGTTTGTGGTCCGAGCCACTACATGAAGGAGAGAAATCCGAATTCTCGTAAAACTCTATGGAGGCTGCAGCTTGTTACTATGTCCGAGTGTCTATTTAGGGAGGGGAAACGCAAAAGATGTTACTCATTCTCTAAGTGATTCTTTTGTTGGATGTTCAAACCAAGCATTATGACCCAACTCAATCACACAAAATGGCTGGTAGTATCATGTAATTATACAGATTTCGGGTAGGTAGAAAATAAGTAAAAGATGAATCTCATGTAAATATTGATCAGTTGAATTAATATCAGGTACATTCATCCGCACTTGAAATACTGGAGTAGATTCAAATAAATAAGTCGGTTACAAATTTATATAGGTGAAGTCAGTTATAAAGAACAAAAACTCAATTATAGTAAGTACATAGGTGCATTAATAGCTTATAGCTCTTTGTAATACAATCGTTCTAGGTGAACAGCTGCATAACAGCTAAATAACAGCAATTGCTGACCTGGCGCCGATATGGTGGAGAGAGATAATTCATCCTATGCCACGTAGTAATAAACTATATTTCTAAATTGTATATCCCGTGAAGTTTATTTACTTTGTATTATCATCATCACGAAGCATTTTCCGGTAAAACCAGTAAGTGATCCTTGATGCTCCATCATGAGTAGAACTAGGATCTCTAGTTCAAAAGTATCATTAGCACTTAGTAGGGGCATCATACATACATTCGCTGAACCATCTCATGCCATAAAACCTTCTTTCATCATTTTCCCTATATAAAAGCCTAATGGTTTCTTTCTGATCCATCAATCACCGATCTCAAGCACTATTTTCTTTTTGTCACGAGAACTTATGATCAGGATCAAGTTTTTGCTTACCAATCCGATATCTCCTTTTGAATATCAGGAACTCATAATTTGATTGAGGATAAACAAATAGAAATCCAATTGAGCATAATCCAGATGGCTATCAAATATTGTAGAACAATTTACTCATCAATCAAATGATCCATAATAAAAGTTCCCTTCAATGTCCATTGTTGCTCACCATTATCGAATATAACACCAACTGTTAAGGCAGCAACGCTTTCATTATCGAATTATCTGGATAAGACTTCCTTGCTTTCATTAAAATGAGTTCTGAGATTGAACTAGTAAACCGTCTGAGATAGGACTTTTCCGGATGATTCACCCCTGAACTAACTACTGGAGGCGAAACCTAACTGTTAAGTCAGCAACGCTTCTCAATGCCATTTCTTCCCGTCGCATCAGTCTTCAGGACGAAATAGTGACAGGTTTTCATGTCTCCGTGAGTGAAACATTTGTCCCAGGGTCTACCATCGAAAGCGCAATAGATAAATCCTTGCATTTCCCGTTCTCCTGATTCGACAATTGGCTTGCCACGATGTTGAGCCATCAGAGCCTCTATAAACCTCCTGTAAATGGTCCTGGGATGGAAAGTCGGATGGACAATTTAGATTAACAGTGTTAGAAGCATCCCCTGAAGATAGAGGTAGAAGTAGACTGCGAGCCGTCATTCAGATCGAGAGAACTTATAAAGAATGTTTTTTGATACACCTAGGACATGGATTCTATATGAACCAATGGATCGTAACAAGTCCTTACTACTAGCAATGACTTCTTCTTTCCGCTTCTTGCTCTTTTAAGAAAGACTTATAAGAAATGACCGGTTGGATTTGTCCAACCAAGAAAGACATGGGAAAGATTCTTTCTCTTCCAAAGCAAGTCATTAGCGATCCTGCTGCTCATGGTGTTTCACGATCAGTATTGGAAATGAACGGAGAAGTAGTAGAACGTGCGGAACCACATATGCAAAAAGCATTAACGCCGCAAAGACCAATGCACCAATTGCAGTACAATAGAGTTGTAATTCACTAGTTATTCCAGACGCTCTCCAAATCTGAAAAAACCCTGATAGGTGGATTTGGGAATTGGTTTGTTCCCATTCTGATAGGTGGCCCCGCTTTGAGGGAGAGGCCGAAATTAGGATAGCCTTCAGGGACATGATTTGGGGCGGAAAAGCATATAGGAAAGGAAATCCAGGGTAAGGCAAAGGGAGGAATCTAGATCTCTAACCAATACCATCAGTAGTGAGATGTATGTCACTACGAAGAATCTAGAATTCTCGGTCCCTCTCTTCCCACTCTTCGTTGATCCGTCTTAGGGCCGAGTGGCAGCCTCGGAGCCAGTTCACAACCTGGGACAGCTTACTAAGTAGAAACTAGCCGTCAACTTCCATACTCATCCCAGTCTTTCTAAAGCAGAATAGCAACGGCCAACCGATAGGGACGATTGCTTCCATTACTGACCAGAAAGACACCAAATTCTCCTTTAGGTGCTTCAACTGCGGTATAGGTAGAAGGAGCTGGTACGGAAAAGCCTTTTGTATAAGGCTCGAAATGGTGAATTAAGGATTCCATGGATAGTTTCATTCATCTTCGGAGAGATATACTTCCATTAAAAATCAAATAAAACCAAATCAAAAACTCTACTTGTTTGTACATTATAATTTAGCTTGATAAAAATTACAGCATGAATCATAATGACTAATTGTTTTGAGTTTTAAGATTGAAAACAGATCAAAACTTCGTGAAAATGAAAAGGAATTTTTTTGAGAATATTTATAAAGAAAATCGTGTTTTACTTAAATGACGTGGAAATATTAAACAACCTCTCTCCGCCACAGCAGATACATACGTCATAAACGCTGTCATTCAGCTGTCATATAGCTGTTCGTATAGCATTTTGAGATGTGGAGAAAACTAACGGCTATTTAATATTAAGAGTATAGTACTTTCTTTATTAATTGGCAATAGTATTAAGTTAAGAAGCCAACATCACATATCCATGCAAGAGCCATAAATTTTGGTCCTTCTACATCATATGCGGAAGTAGCGGGAGTAAAAATGGTTGGTTAGATTAAGCAAAGCAAGAAAGATCAAATATCTGTATTCATCAAGATCGTATGCTACTGAAATTAGGTGGTTCATTTCTTTTCCACCCTTCCTCCGTGTTGTAGAGAAATCATAGATAAACAAATAAAGTTACTTTGATTGTTGTTTGTGAGGTTTAAGAAATTAAATCACAGAAAGACTTGTTTCTTTTCTCATCTCTATATATATACTTTTGAAGCAAAAAGACTTGGAAAAATACAATGAAACGTAAGAATGCGAACTCGCATTTTATTTTGTTGTTAATGATCGGGTTCATTCTAATTTTGTTTGTTTTTAAAAAACTTGTTAGTCCCTTTTTTGTTCTGTGCATGGGCTAACTTTTTGGTTGAAATTTTTTTGAATTGCTTTTACAGGATGATTGAAGTGATTGGAGGTCTTTGTGAAAAAACTACTACTACTAGCAAACAATGAAAATTGCACATGGTTGAAGAACCACTAGCAAACTTTGGAAATGGCACTGCTGAGAATAAGAATGATTCACAGGCCATTAAGGCCTTGTTTGTTTTCCAAGAAAAAAAATGAAAATTTAGTTTTGTTTGGAGATGAGAAATCATTGTTGTTCTTTAATTTCTTTAACTTGATTGGGTATGAATTTAGAGTGTTTTTGGTAAACATTATTTATATGGAAACAGAGAGGGCCCGTTGAGTATAAGTTGAAGGATTGACTTTCGTTGACTGATCTAGCATCTTTTTCTGAAATCTCTAAAATCTTAGCCTTAGGTAGTGATTCCTAATTACCTTGTAGTAACCTTGGAAAATTTAACAAAGCCGATATAATAAGTTAACATGCCTTCCGCAAGGTGTTCGCATATATTCACCTGTTAACAATTCTTAGCATGAAGAACACCAAACTAAATTTATCTTCGAACTATAAAATTTTCACATATCCGACAGTGCTGGTGATGTTAATGCTTTCTCTATATACTTGTACGTACATCTAACCTTTGACCTCAACATGCCCAAGTTCCATGTATGTGATTGATTATATCTTGTTTATCGTTCATAAGCGATTGATTGAATAGTCGTATTAGATGGGAAAGTTATCATTTGGTGGTATTCTTTCGTATCTGAATCTCATAGTTTGTAAGTCTAGATCTGATTATTTTTGTGATCTAGATTTTGGTTGATCTTACCCAACAAAGGAGTTTATCAGATTAAATGGAAGAGACTTTGCTGAACTCAACACAAATCTATGATTTACTTATTGAGATTGGAGGAGTGGTTACTGAACATATTAGTCATTTACTATTTTGGAAGACGATCCCAAGGAGTTGAGTACTTGAAGTCTACACAGCGGATGAAGCAACTTAAGATAGTGGATTCTATTTTAGGATTCGCATGCGTTGGCCGGATTGGTTGTAGGCGCAGGGATACTGAGGAAACTAGGTTACTAGAGGTAGTTTACTTGGTATCAACTATACGAAGTTGGTAGTATACTTTGTATAACGGCTTGGACAAGGTCCCGTTTTTTTTTTTTTTTGCATTTTCGGTTTCCTCGTTAACAAAATCTTGTTGTGTGCTTTTACTCTATTTTCCTTATTATAATTATCTTTTTAGTTATAATAATGTAATTGCACTTGTACGTTAATCCAAACACTTGAGATGATCCTTATAGTTTAAGGTTCGGTTCCGGACTTGTACTATATACCAAGTGTACACCTTGTTATCGTTATCTTCTTGATAGTCTCTTTCTATATTCTATTACAAAAAGTATCAGACTTATCGGTGGATATCGAAAAGATTGTGGTGTACTTGATAACCTCGTCATTTCAAGTATAAATCATTAGACTTAATCAAATCAAAACTTGTGAGAGTTGCAGTTGCACATTATCAAAAACTTTATTATGTCTTGTTTTCCAAATTTTGCGAAAGAAAAATCTAAACCATTCAAGCATCAAACTACTGATATTATTCATAGTACTAACTTGAAACATGTCAACAATCCAATCATGAAAAGACACTAGTTATTTCATTTTTAAAATCAATGTTCATAGATGACCTTATCCATTTAGCAAAAACGAAAATGAAAAGATGTTGCATGGACTCAGGAGCATTAAGGGCACTGAGTAATATTTTTCTGACAGAACTTGGCAATCACATCCCCAGTAGGTAAACAATATTGAATACATTTCGCATGAGATGAAGGATGCTATTCGGAAGTTTTGTCTTTTAGAATATATTATTTCTACTGAGTTATTTGTGTTGAAGCCCATGGTAGCATTAGTGTCATTCAAGATAGCTCTGTAAGCTGACTTTACACAAAAAATACCTTTAGGACTAGGCTGCCATCTAAGATGATCTTTCCGGTTATATGGAATTAAATTTTTTTGATTGTAGAATATGCACATGCAAAATATTTATGGCAGCATCTACCGCTGAGAAGTCTTCTGAATATTTGATTATTAATAATAGTGGAAGTACATGGTAAATATTTATCTTTTAAAATATGTATACAGGTACCATCACCCACTTCCTAGTATGAATGGTTTTTTATAATATCAAAACTTGCGGATAAACCTTTCGAAACCCATCAAAATAAGAACACCGTTGAGAGGATAAGAGATATGAAAATACCGAACTTTAAGGATTTGAACTCAAAGATCACTCGGAGAATTGATCATTATCCAAGAAAGTTATGTCAACGAAGCTTGATTCAAAATGCCAACTTTTGTAGTGTACATTCCGGTTCAAAATAGATGAAGGACTTCGCCCTAGTACTGAGCCTGGCAACCCACACAGTTTTAATTTGCGCCTGGTAACAAAGTGCTGATTTAAAATCCTCTTGTGATAAATGCAAATTAAAAGGTTGCTGTGCATTTTTTTTTCCAGTTCCTAAAGGCTTCATGGTCTAACAAAGTCTTATTAACCCCGTGGTGCACATTGGAGTTGAAACTACAATCTGCTAAAGTGTCAGTCAAAAAGATGATAAAAATTTCAATGGTAAAGTTCCACTTTTTATTTTGTTTCAAAGAAATTCAACAAGAAAGCATGTGGATCACTCCAACTTATGTTATGCATGGTTTGTCATGAAAATGTTAGAACTCCAACTTATGTTATTCATGCTCTTTCGAACTGCATTCACTCGGTGTGTAGTGAACATTTGTTTTTATACATGAAAGATGTAAGTTTCCTATTTGTTTCCTAATATTTTACACTAAAAATGGGCTTATTTGGGTTTAATATGATCCTCTTATTAGCCAAATATAGCTAACTAGGCCTCACAAGCACTATACATAGAAACCCATGTGCAAGTATTCAAATCAAAGGCATGGAGGTGCAACGTCATCATTGGAATGGACCAATCAGTGGGTGTCATGTCAGCAAGCCACATCAGCAAAGGTGGTTCCACACCAGCACGTGACGTCAGTAAAAGTGTGCCACAACAGAATGCCACATAAGCACAAGGTGCCATGTCAGTATGGGTGATGACATGGTAAACCGCCACGTCAGCATAGCTACTGATGTGGCATAGCGTCACGTCAGCAGAGTATACGGTCAGCATCTGACGTGGCCAAATATTCTCTCGCGGTTAGGTAATAATATCATAAAATCTAGCATGTGTGAATTAGTCTTCATCTGATAAACCAAGTTAGGCTTGAACTCAGCTAATTATATCATAAAAATCCAGGCACTTGTTCCATTCAGTTAAGTGTTGGGATGATGTTCACAAGGGTTAATTGAAAATACACAATATTTGGATTTCTTAGCACTCTGATGTTTATATCAATACAACTTCAAATTTGGAAGAACTTGAAATTAGCACTCTGGAATTTTCGCAAGTAGTATAAGAAGTAAACTAGCAAAAGGTTGGAAGTCTAGACAGATGAGCGGGAATTCGAATTGGGAATTTGAAGATTCTGCAAGAGACTAATTAAAATTGTAATATAATGTTTGCAAGGTTACAGATCTGTAAAAAAAATTAGATTGCAGTAAGATCATGGGAATAAATTATTTCAGCAAATTACATTTCAGTCCAATAGCCTCTAGTCCCAACCTGAAACTGTTGTCAGTGCTGGTGCTTTATTTGTACGTGGAAGAGGACTTCCCCGCTGACATTGAGGTCTAGTTCACCTTGCTGGAGTTGATATTGCATAAGGATTCCAAGCTTGATGGCGCATGGGCGTAAGCATACCAATATGTAGTGGCGTTTCTCCTCCTTGATCTCTCATATGAGTCATATATGGGTGCAGTGGAGTTTGTGCTCCACGCATGGGTGTCTCACTGAATGAAGTGAAAACACCTGCATCAACAGATATTTCCTCACGTTTAACTGTAATAGTTTTCATCTGAGACTCCAATTCAACTCTTAACCAACTGACTATTGCGGCTTACAACACGGCCACTGCATCCCTTGTAGTTACCCACACGGATTTTCACCATGCTACCAACAAAATTATCACGCCCTCCTCGCCCAGCAGCTACATTATGTCTCACTCCAGAGTTTAATGGAGGTCCTGTATTATATCTTCTTGGTGATGGGGGAATGTAAGATGCCTGTTTCGAAGTTGCACATCTTGAAGGCAGGGAAACCTTAGCATTTGTGCCTCCCATTAATATACAAGACTGTGATTTGACACAAATAAAACCAGAATGCTCCATGTGATGACGGTCATTTATGAACAATATACCTTTATGTATATGTTGGACAGGGCCTTGTTTTCCTTTGCAAGGACCCATGAGAATCTTCACGACATCTTTCACAGACAGTATTATGGTCACGATCTGGGGCAGTACTCCACCTCTGATCAATCTTGTATTTGATCTCCCTCAGCTTCACTACTGCCACCACAGGTCTTTCAGGATCTCCCTTCAATACTTGAAATGCTTCACTCTCCAAACGTATAATTACCCCAAAGCTCATGAAACTCATAATCCCCAACTCTTGTAGTAGCTCCAGAAGTTTCTTCAGAGCTGTCCACGACGTTGTCAGCAAAAACACTGATATCCTCCCTAATCGCAACGGATACTATAATGAGCACATTACTGTTAACCTTAATAACAGTGCCCGTTTTACCTTCATGAACACCAGAAACAACCTTCACATGATCCCCGACTTTGAAGTATTTGCAAACATATTTTTCATGCACGACAATTGTTGTATGCAGGTCCTTCCAATTTGGTTTGATATGGAGGTTACCTTCTTCAACTTTCTCAACCCGTCCGCTCAGATTTATGAGATCTCCTTTGACAACAATAACAGAATCACCCTTCATATAATGGCATTTTCTCCTGCTTTCCGACGAAGTGGACATTCCAGACTCACAAAATCTTTCAAGCTTATCAAAAGATGGTTGAATATTTTGATATTCAATTGATTTCTTCGACACTGTTTTACATACGAAACCATCTTTAAACGTTTTTCCATCAATCACATCGAAAGAAATCCTAGTGCTTCGTTCCTTCCTCGAGTCTACTGGTATGTAAAGGTTTCTTGCTTCATCTGAAATCACAAGACGTTGAGGCGGAACGATTGCCTTCTTGGCGACTTTTCGACCATCTAATTGGTCAGCAACAGCTTGTAAATCAACCCTTGGGATTAGCTTAAGCATAACCCTTTGTCGCATATCAGGCACACTAACAACTTTGGCTATATCCCCTTTATATATTCCAATCTTCATTCGCACCCACATATCCTTGACAATATCAACAGCTTTTCCTTTTGCTGAAACCACATCTGTCATCTCTTTAATCGGCACAAGTACAATTTTTCTTGTATCTAGCATTTTGAGACCTTTGCAAGCCTCTCTGACATGTGCCTCCCTATCAGCTTCGACGTAGATGTTGTTCTGGAGATAATCAATAGCGATGGCAGATCTTATATGCATCCCAGGAAGATCATAGAACTTCTGCATAAGACAAAAAGCTGCCTCTCGCTCACGACCAATCGCACATTTCACTGTCCACAACTTGGAATCCTTAACTGACGGCAAAGGAGATTGCTGCTCGACATCCTTGACATCTGCCTCATCATAGCTTTGATAACGTTGGTGAACTCTTATCTCAATCTCTTCGATATCTTCTTCGTCATCAGAATCCCAAGGAGGCAATCTTGGCTGGTCAATGTCCCATCCTTCTGTCATCATCTTCTGGCAATATTTCCTCATTAGAAACTATAAAGGGATCTTCTTCTTCTTCTCCATCAGTTGACTCCTCTTCATCACTTCTAGCTTCAACGGATTCATCATCAATGAATGGATTTTTTTTCATCTTCTTTCTACCTTCACCATAATACTCCTCATCTTCGTCTACTTCTTCTTCTTCATCATCATCAGCTTCTTCAGCAACATCATCTATAAATATTGATGACCTCATTCTTTTCTTACTCGAACAACCCCTAATTTTACCACCACCTCCACCTCGACCACGACCACTTGCTTTGCTTCTGCCTTGAATTTCATACTCTTCTTCTTCTGAAAATTCCTCATCATCATCACTGCGATTCTGAACAAGGCTTCTGTCTCTAGCCATTCTCATATGCTCTGCAACTTCTAAGAAAATTTTCTATCAGTAAATTTGATTTGTAAGGAATTGAAGTGTCTGGGATGTTATATTTATAGTTGTTGGAGGCGGTTTACATATTCAGAACTCTTGACTTGGAAGCCGACTTAAAATGGGTTTCTATATTCAGACCTCCTGAAGTTTTGAGTTCATCCAAGGCATACCTGAATTAGGCAATACATAAAACTGGAAAGTGAAATTGTTTGTTCCAGAAATCAGAAAACTTCAAAATCCATTTCCATCTTTTTGTTCTCAATCTACCTTGAAACGCAAAATTCTCCTGAAGCTGCACCAACAAACCATGATACTTACAATCTTCCAATTCAGTAACTCTAACCTTGAACCTCCAATTCCTCACACTGCATCTTCAAATCAGAAAACTGACTCGTTTCCATCATTCAGCAATTCTCTTCCTTGAACCTCCAGTGACTAAATTAGGCAGTAGATTAAATTGGAATCAGAAAACTTGAATCCCAAAATTCTCTTGAAGCTGCACCAACAACCATGATACTTACCTGTACAATCTCCGATTCGCCCCACGATTCAGCAATTTGAACATCCAATTCCTTACGCTTCATCTTCAAATCTCTTTTTCACGCACTTCAAATCAGAAATCTCCTTATTTAATCTCATACCCTTTTCCTTCTCCTCACCTTGAATGATACTAACAGCGATAGCATCAAATTCCACAAAGGGAGACCAGTCTTGATTTTACTGGTTCCCCCATTTAGTTGCAGCCAAACCCTAAAACAAGTAACTGCGACTGTGGTGCAATTCGAAAAAAAGATGATTGTGGTTCGTCTCCACCAGATTCCCAACCAAAAAAGGATTCCATTGTTTTCTTCTTCAATTTCAGAAAGTATGAGCACCAACATAATTCAGTTTTGGGGTTTTGAATTCGGGGGAATCGAAATGAGACTGACACGCAGAGCCGCAGAGAGAGTTTGGGTGTGAAATTCTGTTTTTTGGCTGAATCTGAGTTGAAGGCTTGACTTTCGTTGACTGATCTATCAACGTTCACTGATCTACACTGTATAACATTTTCACAAATTGTGAGTGCGATATTCTAGTACACTAGTTGAACGAATACGCTTGAACAAAGAGCATCACTCGAATTAAATGTAAATAATGACGTGACATCCATCTAAATCTTAGATATATGAGCTGTGAACAATCTTTGCAAACTGCAACTCTCCGCTAAACAGCCATGAACCCCAAATACATTTTTACTATGTTATGACTAGAGACGGCAAACGGGCGGGTCGGGGCTGGCTTGTTACGGGTTACACGGGTTCGGGTTAACACGGACCAAAACCCGCGGGTTGATATTCTTCACGGGTGGTCATTTCTTCAACCCACGCCCGTAATGGGTAAAATTTGCGGGCTCACGGGTTAGCTGGTTTCTGGTGAGTTAACTCTCCAAAAACCGATTTTCACACCGATTTCACAGTATTTCCTTTGTTTTCTGATTTATTTCTGGCCACATTCAGGCCATCTAAAGTTCCTTCCCTAACATTCATCTAATTCATTCATTCCAATCACACATTCAACTCATTACACACTGCTACAATCTCTGCTTCAATAGCAACAACAACTACAGACGAAGAAAAAGAAGAAAGAAAATAACAACATTAGTACATCACCACCATTGTCTTCTCAAGCCAAAGTCACAGCTTGCATTCAGCCTTCCCTGACTTGTTCTGCAACACAAGAGCCATATCCTGTCATTCTCACTGCATTACAGTAACTTCATCTGCTCAGGCCATCTGCAATTCATTCACATACAGTCATAAGTTCCTTGCTTCATCAGCACCAACTTCCTCTTGCCTGAACCCATTACTCAAATGTTATAGCTTCTGGAACATAGCCACCTTCAAGAACTCAACCAGCATACACCTTGGCCAAGTCAAAATGGCCCCAACACCATCATGGACAATATCTACAGTTCATCAACTCCATCAAACTCTGTCCTAACATTCCACCAATCTCCTTCATTGTTGATCTGAAGCTCTCCAAACCGATCTTCTTTTGATTCCTCACAGACCCATTAATCATCTCCTCCAATAAATTCTTTCTCTCCAAAATTGAGCTTCAATTTCTTCTTCCGATTCATAGACTATCAGTTCATTATCCAAGAACCCTAATTTCTCTAATTTCTGCACCAACAAAACCCTCATTAACTGCATCTCTCATATTCACTATTCTTTAACCTCTCTTAAATCGACCTCCAATAGAACCCTAAACCATCAATTTCTGCAGCAACAGATCATCTGTTCATCGATTTGATTCTCTCAGTGGCAACAACTTCTTCTCGACCTCCCTTGAGTTTCTTATCACCACCAACAGTTTCATTATCACTCGTTTCTATATTCACATAAACAACAGAAAATCAAAACCCATTCAATTTCAGATCAACACCCATCTTCGATTCAACAAAAACAAGCTTGAATAGTTGAATTTCTTCTTATGAATTCTTAAATCCTTATCAATTTCAGATCTCAGTTCAAACCTATCAAACCTATCTTCTTCTTCCACTTCAATTGTAGATAATTTATACCTTCAATTTCTCATTTCGTAAATCTCGACCATTTGATGAAGACGTCTCTCACTTTCTGTGAATCTCTTTGCGAACGAAGAAGAAGAACGAAAAGAAGAAGAAAGAAACTGAGGGGACACGTTATCACGCGGCATAATATACTGTGGAGAAATAGAACTACGGGTAACGGGTTTAACCTGCGGGTTTTACGGTCCGGGACGGGTTAGCCCATTTTCCCACAAGCCAGCATTTCTACAACCCTAACCCGGCTTGTTTAGCCACCAGCCGAGCCGGGTGCGGGTTTTTTACGGGCCGGTCCGGACAAATCCACGGGTTTTTGCTTGTTTGCCAGCTCTAGTTATGACCTTATATTTGGGTGATGTTTTTATTTTTGTCTGCTTTATATCCGCACGACACCAAGGAGAGAAATCCGAATTCTCGCAAAACTCTGCCGGGGCTGCAGCTTGTTACTATGTACGAGTGTTTACTTAGGGAGGGTAAACGCAAAATATGTTACTCATTCTCTATCAAGTGATTCTTTTGTTGGATGTTCAGACCAAGCATTATGACCCAACTCAATCACACAAAATGGCTGGTAATATCATGTAATTATACAGCTTTCGGGCAGTCGAAAATAAGGAAAGGATGAATCTCATGTAAATATTGAGTTGAATTAGTATCAGGTACATTCATCCGCACTTGAAATACTGGAATAGATTCAAATAAAGAAGTCAGTTATAAATGTAGGTGAAGCCCGTTATAAAGAACAAAAACTCAGTTATAGTAAGTACATAGGTGCATCAATAGCTCTATGTAATAAGTAGAGAAATTGAGATAGTGGAGAAAACTAACGGCTATTTAATATTAAGAGTAGGGTACCTTCTTCGGTAATTGACACTAGTATTAAGTTAAGAAGCCAACATCACATATCCATGCAAGGGCCATAATTCTTGGTCTTTCTACATCACATTCGGAAGTAGCGGGAGTAAAGATGGTTGGTTAGATTAAGAAAGCAAGAAAAATTAAATATCTGTATTCATCCGGATCGTATGCTACTGAAAATTAGGTGGTTCATTTCTTTTCCACCATTCCTCCGGGTTGTAGAGAAATCAAAGATAAACAAATAAAGTTACTTTGATTGTTGTTTGTGAGGTTTAAGAAATTAAATCACAGAAAGATTTGTTTCTTTTCTCATCTCTCTATATATATACTTTTGAAGAAAAAAGACTTAGAAAAACATAATCAAACGTAAGAATGCGAACTCCTATTTTATTTTGTTGTTAATGTTCGAATTAATTCTAATTTTGTTAGTTTTTAAAAAACTTGTTAGTCCCTTTTTTGTTCTCTGCATGGGCTAACTTCTTGGTTGAAATATTTTTTAATTGCTTTTACAGGATGACTGAAGTGATTGAATGTCTTTGCGAACAAAACACTACAACTAGTAAACAATGAAAATCGCACTGGTCAGATAGTTGAAGAACCACTGGCAAACATTGGAAATGGCACAGCTGAGAATAGGAATGATTCACAGGCCATCAACGCCTTGTCTGTTTTCCAAGAAAGAAAAAAATGAAAATTTAGTTTTGTTTGGAGATAAGAAATCATTGTTGTCGTTTAATTTCAGAAAGTGTGAGCACCAGCAAAATTCAATTTTGAGGTTTTGAATTCTGGGAATCAAATGGAAACAGAGAGGGCCCGCTTAGTATAAGTTGAAGGATTGACTTTCGTTGACTGATCTAGCATCTTTTTCTGAAGTCTCTTTGTAGTTGCAGGAAATCCCACAACCACACCCTAGTGATAATCTATGATATAATCTAAGAAACTATGATGAAATACTCAAGATCTTTTATTAATCTAAGAAACAAATACAAAGATGTTAAGAGCAAATTCTAACTTGGGAAGCAAATAATTTTCTCTCTCTTAAATATCTATCCTTAGCTCACCAAAAAGATCTCTCTCTTCTACAAAGGTATGTGTGTCCTTATATAGGAATTTACATAGTGGAGGACAGCTAATAAAGACCCTAAATTCGGATCTGTCGTGCGTCAACGTCGCATGGACTTTATTATAGCCGCATTGATTTTTCATTGCTGCATGATTCTTCACACTTCTGTTGTGACACGGTGATGTCATCTGGTTAGTCATTTTGGACATATCATATGCATTCAGGTTCGCTTGCTATATAAAGGATCATTTCGTATGCCCAACAAGTGTGCGGTATTTTGCACCCATATTTTGCCTCTCCTCATGTCGCTCTTTTGAGAGAATGAACGGTATGAGAAACTCTAGTTTGTTATTTTGCCGCACCGATTCATCTCTTCGTATTCTTTTCAACCGATACGTTTCCGTGATCTCGGCATGTTAGTCCACACGTGCTTCCTTCACCATTCACCATTTGATACGTCCCTTGGAGGGTCTTCATCACCGCCTCTTCTTATCTATCTTATCATTACTTCAAAGTTTCTCTCTCTGCATCTGTAAAAAAGGATATCTTGGGAAAAGGAAACAGAATCCTTTATATACTTAAATACGCTTTCTTTCTCTTCTTCAAGTTTCTCTCTCTGCAATTTTTTGTTTCTGCTACTGCTGTTGTTCATCTACTTTTGCAACTTTCCCTTCTTGTTCATCCTTAATTTTCATTTCACATTCTCCTATTATTTTCTTCTCGCATTTTCTTACTTTCGAACTCTGTTTTTGCTCATCATCCCTTTTATTGATCTCTTTCTCGACTGAATTTTCATCTTCCATTCCCATTCTGATAATGGGTCTTAAACCTGGCTGGAAAAATGCTAAAGAATTCGTTAAATTGAAAGATGAATTCGGGCGTAAGGGTTTCGTATTATCAACCCTCTTGGATCAGAACCCACTTCTGTGCTCGGACCTGAATGGTTTTTGCTTGACCAATGAGGTGATCAGAAAATCATCATTTAGCTTGGCGAACTTTCTACGGGTCTTCCTATTCCCCTTTATGACCCTTAAATTCCTTTTTTTTATGAGCTTCTATATGATTCGAGGTTTTAGCGTGGTGTATTCCAATCGAGCGACGATTGTATTAGGATTATGGTTGAATACTCTCGTCGCACGGCCGGATTGGAGTCTTCCTATCCCAAGTGGAAGAAGCCTTTCAATAAGGAAGAATACACAGTGAAGAACTTCTTTGCTAACTATAATGTCGTTATCGTGAAAAACGATCAATACCGCTGGGGAATCCGTTTGGTGAGAGCGGATGGTATCGCAGAGAACAAGAAAATCATGCAGGATGTTGATTTTCACAATCCAGCTAATGACTTTGCGCGTCGTTCAAAGGATACTCAGAATATCTTATTATTCTTGAAGGTCCTTACATTACTGGTAAGGGTGTTGATGAGTCACCTCTTCCCCTTCCTGAGGAGTTTGCCACTTATAAACCCAGGGAATTTGTATGGCCCGAGGAAAAAGATGTGGTACGCTACTTTGAACTTTATTTTTCTGTTTTCTTCTTTTCTTTTGCTCTTCATTTCCCTAATTATTTCCTTTGGTTTCAGACTGCGAAGTAGAAAAAGAAGGCTAATAGAAATGCGTCTCAGGCGTCAAATTGGCACAATAATGAAGTAAGAAAAACACTTTGTTTAATTTTAACAATATTGTTGCCTCTATTTCTTATCTCTCATTATGCGTGTATTTGAAGACTGGTGACGCTGAGGGTTCTAAGGATGATGTTCCTCCTTCTAAGTGCAAGGGTAAAAACATTGTCTATAAACCCACTTCTCAGAATCTTCTTAAAAAGCGGAAGGCATCTTCTATATTTCCTTTAGACTCTTAATCTAATGATGACTCTCTGCTTCCTCCTGACAACTTCGCGTCCATGTCTTTTATGGGGCAATTGTCGAGTATCTTCTCTGACTCTTTCTCTGTCATTAATGATGATGCATTGATTCGCACATGTGAAGCGGTTGCTAAAATTTGTGATGCTCCTTCTTTGAGTCATGGGTCTTTACAAGGAGTTGCCTCTGCGTTAAGCCCAAATTTTCAGTTCGCACTTGGATCCTTGGTAAGTGTCCCTTTGGTGCATTTATCCTTCATTATATATCTATTCCTTTTATTCACTTTGTTGTTTACTACTTGTTGATACAGAGTGGTCGTATGTCTTATGCGGTCACTAACGATCTATATAGAAAGATTCGTGCTCTGGAAGCGGAGAATATTAATCTCAAAGGTGAATACTCTTCTAGCTCTAATCGCGTGTTATCTCTCTACAACAGGAATAAGCAGCTTATTGGTACGTATTCCATTCCCCTTTTTACCCTAACATCCTCACGTCATTCTCGTTCCCATTTAATCGCTTGCCTTTGCACAGATCTACAACTTAACTGACGAGGCAATTAACTATCCCGTTGATGATGAAATTTTTCTTGAGCATCTTAATGCCTCTTTGAATAATGCCTCAAATGACAGATTAAGGACTTTTACTATGGAGGAACTCAAGTCGAAATATGAGATTCTTAAACATGAGCATAGGAATATGTTATCCGTAAATAATAGTTTTAAACGCCGCATACACGATTATAAGTAAGAAATTAAGAATCTTAAGGTGAAAAAGAACGCTCTCATTACTGAAAAGGACAAGGCAGTTCTTAAAGGTGCTCAGGATTTAAAGGAGTTTCATGATGTTAAATTCCAAATTCATATTGAGAGAGATCAAGCTATAAGCGAAAAGAACGCCCTGGTTGCTCGTGAGAAAACGATTCGCTCTCGTCTGCTTATTCAGAATGATGATGAGTTTGAATGGGCTGCTAGAGTTATTGATAATGCTAGGATGGGTTTAGCTACAAATGTTAGTTTAGAATCTGTCCATGCTGAAGTGGTTAAAGCCATTATTTATGGAAAAGAAGGTTGTTCATGATTCTTATTTAATGATTTCTTCTTTATATTATGCTTTGATTTTCTTCTTGCGCGTCCTCAATATTCTTGTCATTCTTTATAGAATCCGAGAAGAATCAGCTCAAGGAGATTGAGGAGTTGATATCTAAGCTTTCTGCCAGGGATTCTAAATACCGCATGCCCAAGAAGAAATTGATGGTCACCGTTTCTAACTTGACTAAAGACGCAGTTCATCTACGTGATTCATAAGTCAAAAAGTATGCAGGGTAGATCTGTGTTGAGCATAACATTCCTCTTCCGAATTTTGATTTCTCTGAAGTTCCTTCTAATGAAAAAGATTCTGAAATTTCTGATAGTGAAGCAGAATGTGATGACTATGAAGTCACCGATGAGGAGGACAATGACTTGAAGTCTGGGGAAGAATCAGGAGAGCATTCTTCGGAAGATACTGAAAGTGATCTGGGTGGGAAATAACCGCATTTTCTGAAGACTCTTTTCGCTCTTCTTTCTTTTTCCCTGCTTCTAAAGTCTTATTCTACTCTTTGTATTACATTATCCTTCTTTTGTACACTGGTTGTTCCCAAATTTTTGAGACTTTGAATATATATTCTTTCTCTTCAATGTATATTTTTTTTTCTTCCTTTACTCTTGCGTAACCTGATCCTGCAGTTTGTCATTAGTCGAAAGCAAAATATATTTCCTAGAGTAATAGTGTATAATATGTGCGTTGATAATAATTTATAACATATGCGTTGGTAATAATGTATAACTTATGCGTGAGTCTATCATATAGTGACGAGTAACATTTATTTACATGTTTGCATTTCCATTCTTGCCTCTGTTAGTCGTCACAAGATGATTAGGCGATGCATTTATACGTTAACGTTCGCAGGTATGTTTATATTAATGATGTTGTTGGTTTAGTGTCTCACCTGAATATCTTCTCATTTACTTTACCTCTTGATGTGTCATAGTTATCTGCCTCCGCAATTTTTTATACTGTTATTTTCGCGTATATGCGTACTTTCATACCTTCACTTTATTATATATGCGCGTTAATCCTTACTTTCTTTTTGCATTCACTGTTCTTTGATGTCATATGTTCTATCGTCTGAACTCCTTTCCTGCAAAATAATGTTAGCTACATTTTTATAGGTATGTTTGTGTTTCTCGTGAGGTCTTATTGAGCCCCCTAGTTAGAGGTCTTATTTTGCCTCTTTTTGCCTTAAGGTATTATTTGTTGTTTGCGACGAAATCGCAGGCATTCTTTACACTTTCATGCAATGACCCATTGATTTCGCCTTATCATCTTTCGTATTATTGCCTCTGCAGGATATATTGACGCGCAAATACGACAGGCCTATGCTTTCCTTTGAGTCATAGCCCCGTGATATTAACGTCTTTTGACACAATTCAGCTCCCTAATGGAGGGTGCCGTCCTTATATTCCCCCTGAATGCCCCTTTAAGGAAGCTTACCCATACCGGGTTAGGGTGGGCTCTTCATCCAGTAATGCAACAATCAGTTTTGTCCGCGACCCCTTATCCCTCCACCGACATGGCTTGTGGTTACGAGACCGCACCCTAAGTGGGGTTTCTTGAGGACCGAGTGTATGCTCCAGACACCCCAGGCACTCTTGACTCAACCGTGTACCCCGGCGCCGTGATCAAGTTTCTACACTCCTTAGGAGAGAACTTCTTACCTTAGTCTTTCAACTAAGGTGTCTCTGCTGGATAAACTTTCATTCCCCCTACATATCTATGACTCAGATTCCAGAGTCGGTGTAGCTTTCACCTGAGTCATGCTAACTAGGTTTTCCCCAATTATGATGCGCGTTCGGTCTTATTATTGCCACTTGCTTTTATGCGAACTAGGGTGCACGCCACAATTGGATGCCTAGCCTCCCTAATTAAATGTTTTAACCTTTGTTTGCCTTCTATTAAGGTCTTATTATAAGGTCTTATTTTTGCCTTTTTTTTATATGAAATTTTTGATATATATAAAGAAGAAGAAAAATTCGTTTTCATTCATATGCTTGACTAGTTCAACTCTGATGTCTTCTTTCTTCATTTATTCGCCTACATAATAACTACTTATTGTAAAAATCCCATACTTCTTTCTTCATCCTTTGCACTTCATTAAGTTCGCACATGAATTATTTCTTCTGTTGTGTTATGACTGCCGCATGGACCATACCTCTTTAGATATACTTGGTTCCAAAGTTGGCTAATTTGTTCTCCCTCATTTTGTCCTTTATCCTCCATCAACTCATACAGTCCATTTCCAATAACTTTCTTAACGATGTATGGTTCATCCCATGCGTTCTTCAATTTTTCTTTCCCATTTTTCTGGTAGGGCGATTCTTGTCTCAATACTAGCTCTCCTATTTGGAATTCGCTCTTTTTGACACACGTGTTATTTTCATTTTCTTGTGCGGAGGTTATCGCCCTAGCAGAAGTCTTGTTTATTTCTCCGCCCTTGTTCACAACACCAACCATTAATCTTTCACTTTGCTTGCTTTCTTGTATCTCCTTTTTCCAATCTCTTCTCTTATTTGCGCGTTCTTCACTTTTGTCGACATCAATCTCGTTACAGGTTTTTGCCTCGTTTGGATCTCCTCTTATTACTTTGACGCCTTGATTAAAGGGAAATTTGATGCATTGATGAAAAGTTGAAGCCACTCCCAGAATGTTGTGTAACCATGGCCTGCCTGTCAAAGCATTGTATGGAGACTCTACATCAACCACGCAGAATACTATTTCTGTTGTTATGGTCTTGAGAGGGATTCGCATTGTTATTTCTCCTTTCGGCTTTTTGGCCGATCCATTGAAACCATAAATCTTGTAAATCAAAGGGATGAGGTCATCATCTCTGCCGCCCATAGTTTTGTAAGTATGGTAAAACAATATATCAACTGAGCTGCCAGGATCTATCAATATCCTGTTTATTGCCCATGCGTCTGCGTCATTATCTTCTTCTTCTTCAGTCCTTGCTTTTGGGTTAATCTCCAGTTTGACAACTAATTGACTCTCATGCAATTCTCCGCCTCCGGGTACCTCTTCTGCGTTGAAAGAGATGGGTTGTCTCTGCCAATCTTTCAGTGGTGATATCTTCGCCAAGTTGAGTATCTCTATTCCATCATTATCTCTTGAATGAACTAGACTTAGGACATTATCATGAAAGTATTTTATGCTTCTGAATGAATGTATTATTGAGTTACAGTATAAGTTCTTTGCGTTCGCTCCTACTTCAATCAAATATGTCTTCTTTCCTGTTTCCATTCCTAACACCTGCCTTTCTGGTGGTGGGGGTAGATTCTGTTGTTGTGCGACTAGAAAGTGGTTTAATTTCCCTTGATCGATCATTCTAAGTATGATTCTTTGCATATTTCGACAGTTACTGGTGGTGTGACCGTGAAAGCAGTGATAAGCACAAAATTCTCTGCTTCATCTTCCTGGTGGTGGTTCGTGACCCATATTTGGTGGTTCCGGTATGTCTTCCATTAATATTATTGCTTCTCCGGATTTTGTCTATTGCGGTATTTAGACGCGACATTTTTATTTCTTCCCAAACTGTTTTATTTCCTCCTGGGCCTTGATTATAGTATCGCTTTTTCCCCCCATAACCTTCTGCTTGGTTATCAAGCCTTTGAATCTTGTTATTACCTGCATTGTTACTGTATTGTCTTTCTCTATATTCTCTTTGATACATATCTTGATCTCTACTACTCATGGCTACTTGCTTTTGTTTATCTTCCATCACCATATTTTCTTGACTCCCTTGGGATGTGCTTGCAACTGCATTCGTTATCTTTGGAAGCAGGCTTACATTTCCTTCTTTTGCATTTGTAACCGTAACTAGATAAGATTCCATTTCTCTTTGCTTTTCTTCGAGAGCGATGTACTCTTCCTGGTACTCGCGCAACTCTGTCATTGTTATGGTATCTTTTATCCGGAATATTTGCGTATACAACAAATCTGTTGGAAAAAGTGCGTTAATGAAAGCTAGTATGAGATTCCTCTTATCTACTCTTCCGGACATTTCACTACACATAGTTCTCCAACGCGTGGTTAAGTTGCGCAAGCCCTCATTAATCTTTCTTCGTAAGATGAATACCTTCTCTATTCCAGGTCGTAACATGTTGTTACTGATGTATGCTCCTAAGAATATGGTTTGCAGATGATTGAATGATGTGATTGTTCCTGTGGGCAATCCCTCAAACCATTGTAAAGCTTCTCCTATTAGACTGGCGGGAAAATATTTGTATAAAACTACATCATTGTCCTCCCATTGCAATAGAGATCTGTTATACGCCTTTATATGATGTGCTGCACATGTAGTTCCATAAAAATATTAGTAAACACGGGTAAAGTGCATTTTGTTGGTACTCCTGCCATTTGTATCTGCCTTGCGAATGGTGTTTTTCCTGCTTATTCTATGGCTTAATCTAATTGTCGCCTACCTCCATCTTTCTGGGATGTCATCATCGCTCTCACTTCTGCTAACTCTCTTAAGATTGCTTCATTCATGGTTTGGTCTGCGTCTTGCTGCATAGGTCTTTTCAACCTTGCCTCCCTTAGTCTGTTGTCATGCCTATTTTGACGCATAGCTTCTTGTAGTTCTCTTTCTTCCGCTTATTCTCTTCTTCTCCTTCGTTTATCCCTTTCATTCCTTTCATTTCTTGCATTGATATGTGCGTCATTATGTCTTTCAGCTTTATCTACTTGGTCGCGTTGATTTCTCAGCATTTCTCTACCGTGTAATATCATCCTCCCCTGCTCTTCATCAGTTTCGTCATCCTGATCATAATATGTGCGGTGATGCTCGCCTTGCCGTTCGTGTAGGTAGCCTCTGTGATTTTCTTATGGGCGATAATATTTGCCTTGTTGTGCGTATCTATCTTCGGCTAGTTGTTGTTCTATGCGATTATGACCGCGCTCTCTTGTATATTATCGCCTACCTGAAAATTCTCAACAATGTTATTGTTATTTAAAAGTTGTTCTTGTGTGGTATCCCTGTGGCTGGATCGACTACGCCTTGACATGCTCCTGCTTGTTCTTGATCTTGAGCTAGTACGTGTTGCTCTTGATGTGGTTCGTGATATCTGCTCTTATAACCTGATATTCTATTCTCTTAACACGTCATTCTGACGCGTTAAATTGGCGTGTGCTTCCTCTTCTCTCCTCCTTTCTTCGATTAATATTTGTCGTAGCTCCGCTATTGTCATGTTCTCTTCATTTTCACCTACTGGTCCTCCCTCTCCAGTTGTTTGCTCGTTTTCATCCACAGTATCTGTATCTGTAGTATGAACACTTACCTCGTAAAGTTACGGGTGTTATTCTCCTCCTGTGCTTGTTGGATCTGAGATTGGACTTGCTTTCCTCGATTATTCCTTTCTCCCATCCTTGATGATTCAGCAATTTTCCCCTCCTTCTTCCTGCGATTCTTCTACTTCTCCTGGTTGCTATTACTTGTTCTGTTGTAAATGTTTGCCTCAACATTAGTTCTTGAAATAATATCTTCTCTTGAGAAAGGAAAAAGTATTTTTCAAAGATCTAAAAATAAAAAGTTTTTTTCACCCACAGTATATATCATCCAAGCTAATTTCTAGCGCCAAAATGTAGTTGCAGGAAATCCCACAACCACACCCTAGTGATAATCTATGATGTAATCTAAGAAACCATGATGAAGTACTTAAGATCTTTTATTAAAATTTAGAACAAATACAAAGATGTTAAGAGCAAACCCTAACTTGGGAAGCAAATAATTTTTTCTCTCTTAAATATTTATCCTTAGCTCACAAAAAAGATCTCTCTCCTCTACAAAGGTATGTGTCTCCTTATATAGGAATTTACATAGTGGAGGACAGCTAATAAAGCCCCTAATTTCGGATCTGACGCGCGTCAACGTCGCATGGACTTTATTATAGCCGTATGAATTCTTCACAGCCGCACGATTCTTCACACTTCTGTTGTGACTCGGTGACGTCATCTGGTTCGTCATTTTGAACATATCATATGCGTTCAGGTTCGCTTGCTATATAAAGGATCATTTCGGATGCCCAACAAGTGTGCGGTATTTTGCACCCACACTCTAAAATCTTAGCCTGAGGTAGTGATTCCTAATTACCTTGTAGTTCGCATATACTCACCTCTTAATAAGTTAACATGCCTTCCACAAGGTGTTCGCATATACTCACCTGTTAATAATTCTTAGCATGAAGACCACCAAACTAAATTTAGCTTCGAACTATAAAATTTTCACATATCCGACTCCGACAGTGCTAGTGATGATAATGCTTTCTCTATATACTTGTACGTACGTCTGACCTTTGACATCATCAACATGCCCAAGTTCCATGTATGCGTTTCTTAATTGATCCTTGGCCCTGGGAATCTGGATTAACATTTACTTTATGGAAAGTTGTTGGGGGTGATATTAAAATTTAGCCGAAAACAGTTCCAGGTATTGAGGTTGTTTTGGGTGTCTTTAATCTCTAAGATTGGCAAAGGACTAATGGTATGCAGGTATTCCATTTTCTTATTAAGCTTATCAATATTATGAAAAATATTTCCAAAAACAGTTTTATTCCACTTCATAAGAATAGAAGAAAGATTTTTAAGTTTTCCTTGAATTTTGTAAGCATAAGAACAATTTATGTGATAATCCCGGTTTGTAGAAATCAGGTTTCTAAAGCTTTCATGGCTAAGCCAAGTTCTAATAATTTTAAAAGGCTTGTGACCAATATTAAGTACAGGCTTACAAGTTAAAAGAATAGGCGTGTGATCTATAACCAACCGTAGGTAAGTTTCTAACGATGGCATTAGGATACATATTGGACCAGCAAGAAGAAGAAAGAACTCTATCTATTCATTCCTTAATGTTTTCTTGACGTTCCCTATTATTAGACCAAGTGAAAGGAATTCCTTGATATCTAAGGTCCATCAAACCTAGATTCTGAATATTGTCATGGATATATTTATTAACACTAGTTTGGTTATTTCCCCCTTGTTTTTCATTAATATGAAGAATAAAGTTTAGATCACCTATGATAATCCAGGGGAAGTTAGAATTAATCCTACAAAAATGATTAATTTTACGGGCGTTTTAGTTAGCTAAGCGCCCTTACACGACTCTTGCGCCCAACTCACCTCTAACAACGAAAGTCTTAGGCTCTTAGCTATGTGGCAAAACCACAAAAGGCAGTGTTGGAGCTGAAAATTAGGCACTTGGTTGTCTAAAGTGATGCACATAGTGTGGTTAGCAGACTTTCGATGAAGGATTTTGACATCCCTGAAATAAGGCTTGAAGATATCCAACATTTTAATTCTTTTATTCAGCGTTAATGTTTTTTTCGATTAATATATTTCCAAAACCTGTAATTCTGGTGCACACCTCTTTAGCCGGCTGGGCAAAGAGAAACCGCAATTTTATATTTTGACACACACCGCTAGCATAGATTTTTACTAATCCTAGAATGGAGTAACTTATGAAATCGTTTTGTTTGCTTTAAAAAAGAACCACCTATACTTATCACTAATGCATCTTAAAAGATGGAGCCCCCCATTTCGGGACGGATCCACGATTGTTTCTTCAATAGCGATGAAATGTCAGTAATTTACACAATGGTCTTAGACTGTGTAAATTTTTTGGAACTGAAGCGCGTAGTTAATGGCTAATTCACCTATAATATGAATAAACAACTATGAATAAAATGAACAAAATATTATAGAAAGATATTTATTGTCTATGAAAAAAAAAAGGGGGATAATAGCTTTGAAAAGAAAATCTCTTTTGCTTTGATAAGGTTTAAATTTTAATTATCTTCCAAAACATTGACTAAAAATGAAATATGTTGGAATATGTATTTATTAGTTACAACTAAAGGTGCGCTAAAAGAAAATTTAAGAAAATTTCCATTATAAAATGAAGTTGGGGAAAAAATAGCCTACATTGGACGCCTCTTATTTGGCCCGTCCGTGGCTCAATTCACTCGCCTCCCTGAGTCACCACGCTGTTCCAAAACTAAAGGAGACAAAATCATTTGAATTATGATACTTCGAAAAAACTCCGTATAAGAAAAGCATTTTTGCGATTCACTAGCTTAAGCAGTTGAGTTTGTTGCGCACCATTGGTTATCACCTAGAGGCGGATCAGAAAGCATCACTCAGATGTAATTGCATGACGTGGGACACGTAAATCTTAGGTATAGAAACTGTGTACACTTTTTGGAAGCCGCGAGTCCCCTCTGACCAGCCATGAATCCCCCAATACAATTTTACTACGTTATGAGCTGTATTTGGGTGATGTATTTTTGTCCGCCTGCACTAATTTTTTTTTTCATTTTTTGGGCGAAAAAGAGAGATTAGATTATAATGTCTCCACTTGCATCAAAGCAATTTACACGATTGTTGCTGAAGAAAATCGGAACCCTTACATAAGAAATCACACAGTGCGTATGAAATGTTGGTCGGAGAAGACGTAGCTGATCCCTTTTTCCTTCCTTCCTTGGCCAGTGCATGCCACTTTTTTGTATTAGGTAAATGGTTTTGCAATATGGACTTGACTTTCTTCTATTACCTTTTTAGACCGGGTATTAGAGGTTCCCAACTTCTTCCCAGACTCCAAAACCGCCTAATTCACGCAGACGTTCACTATTAATTGTGAATCCCTATGGGAAGAAATCACGGACGAATAATGATTGTTTGTTTAGAAAATGTGAAAAACGGATAATGATTATCTGTTTTGTTCTTAAAAACCTTGTAACTTAGTGGCGTCAAGTGAGATTTTAGCATAAAAAACATTTAACTTATAGAAAATGGATAATCATTATTCGTTTTTTGTTATAAATTCTATAATTTGGAGGGGTTAATAGAAAAATGAGTGGGGTTTCTGTTAAATATCGTGTAACTTAGAAGTTGGTGGACCCTTCAAAGTAGAAAACCGACAACCATTGCTAGTTCCTCTCTCAAAACCGAGAATAACTACAAGGATCTTCCCAAACTTACGTGGAAAGTGGTTTCGGATGGCTTGGAAAGAGCCATAAAACTCTTACTTTGCCAGTATACATTATCATTGCTTCTTGCCAAATATGTAATTACATCATGGTTATCCCCTCCTAATATCACCTAAGAAAGATTGTTTAGGATAGAAAAGCAAACTCAATCAAGTGATTGCTTTGTTGATAGGTTAGAGTGACGTGGAATCATTTCCATCAAAATTAAACTAAAAGTATAGATTGACTGAAACTTTTCACCGCAACACACCGTATGAGACAGAGAAAGGGGCCCATTTCTGTCCATTTATGATCCAAATGCTGAGAGTGTTGCCCTAGTCCATTGATTCCCCTCTCCGTGGATTTTTCGGTGGCTAACCACGGTGAGTGTAGAATCTCTCAAAGTTAAATGGATGTTCAGACCAAACATTATGACCCAACTCAATCACACAAAAGGACTGGAACATGTTAAACATATTTTTGGCAGGTGGAAAATGAGTAATGGGTGAATATCAAGTAAATATTGAGTTGAGATACTTCATTCACCTACATTTAATATCAAGTAAATTCATCTGCACTTGAAATGTTGGTACATGCAAACAAAGAAGTCAAGTATAAATGCCGGTGCATTACCGAGTTATGAGAACAAAAACTCAGTTTTAATAATAAGTTCGTAGAGGCATTAATGTCCTTACGAAAAAAATAGAGAAATTGAGATGGTGGAGAAAACTAATCAAATATTCGGAGTAATACTTAGCCCAGCTCTATTCATGAAGCTTTCACTATTTCTACAACAATAAATTTTCTTTAATAAATGGATTGTCGAGAATCACGACCACTTGGTATGCTGCATGCATTGACAGACTGTTAGCTTGCTTCAAGCACTAATTCATGAGGGTAGCGAACTGCTTATACGTATACAGTTTAATTAGTGTAATATCTTTCAATAATAGAGTTATGTAAAGGTTAAATGGTAAATTCCCATAGTCCAAAGCATGTGCTTCTTATTCAGGCAATAAAAAGGATGAACAACCGGGATGGAATCCAAGGAGGCTGCTTAGCTCACCCATGAGGCACAGTTTTTTCCTTGTGATAGTAGTATTTGTTTTTTAACTAATGGTGTAAGGTATAGTAGACGGAATAATATCATGGGAAAGTAATGCGTCTTTTCATGTTCTTATCACTTCCAACTTTCTAGCACAGCAACGCCAAAAAATTCAGATAACACTGCACCTATTATATAAATGGAGTTTGTAAATTTTGTAGTCCCATTAGATAAGTGGAGTTCTAGTTTCAAAGTTGTTTTTCTCTCATATACCTATATTTATAATGCATGGTTATTATACAATTTACTTTAATGTGAGGTGGAGATTTATAGATTTATTGACGTATAAAAATTTTATTGGGATAAGATAAGGGTAAATCAGGAAAATAAGATTTTTTTTATGAAAACCAAAAACTTCCTTATTCTACGGGATTTTTACTTTTCCGCCTACATAACATGGACGGAGGGCGTAGATAGTAAGTTCTCAACTGTCTTAAAGAACTTATCAGTTGTCTTAATTGAGGTAGTTCCGTAGTTGCCGATTGTCTCTCTCCATAGGTATAATACAGTATATGCCAATCGAGCCAAACTACAAGTAATACCACCCTAAGTATGTCCGACTGTGATCGGTCAAGATAGTACAAGAAATCCCACCAAGGAGGAGGCATCAAAGGAGGCCTCACGGGAAGCCTGTTACGTTCTTATGTAACAAGATGAGTTTTCTCAATAAAAATTGAAAGATTTAGAACAAAATGGAGACCCTTGATTGGTCTAAGTACTGCACCATCTATAGGAAGTATGTATCCATCAAATGAGATTGATCCCATCTTTTTTGCTTCACTAATCTGGTCCTCTTTTTTCCAGTGTTCTTCTTGATCGACTGATTCTTCTTCTGGTTCAACATCTTCATCAAATATCTGAAAGAAATCATCAATATCATATGAAATATTTTCAGACCTAGTACGTGTCATCTCCAGTTTGTCTTCAAAGATATCAAAGAAATCGGTCAGATAACAACATCCCTGTGCTCTGAATTCAACCATTGAATGATGATAAGCACGCCAAGCTTTTCTTGATTCTGTCATATCATGAAGTTCTTTCTTCATCTCGATGCACAATTTTTGAATTTCAAGAAGAGTACAATCCATACAACCATGTTGACACACCATTTTCCTTCCCTTTTTTTTTTTTACGAACTCAAACTGACTTTGAATCTAATAAAACCATATAGTTTCCGTAAAAATCAAAGTTATCAAGAAAAATAAAGTATTTTAAAACCAGGAGAAAATCTAGCATGAATATTTCCTTTGTTTTTAGAATATATAGAAGAAGCGGCGACGGTGTTTCAATTTTTATAAACTCTTGACGAAACCAAGATATATACCAAATCTTCAAACTCCCTTTTCTTTCGATTGAAATGGAACAAATCTGAAACAAACCCTTTTTCTTGACCGAGAAAATAAGATAACACTGAATCTTCTTTACAAACACTTCACAGAAAGAAGGTTGAAGATAATCCTGGATATTGCTCTGTGTGGAAGACGAAATCTGCTCTTGATACCAATTGTTACGTTCTTACGTAACAAGATGAGTTTTCTTCGAGGGAAACTCCTAAAACCTCCTGTGATCACCGAGAGAATCTCTCTAAACAAACATATTCATTCCATACCTTCAACGATTACAAACACGGCCTTTATACAAGGTTTCTTACAATAAACTGACGAACGGTTATCATAACTACATTTTGAGATAACCCTAAACAATATACTATATGCATGACACGAACAGATGTATAACAAAGCCCAAAATAGGTGCGCACAACCACAACCAACAAAACGGTCGAATGATATGTTTTCTTTTATGGATGGGTTTAGCGGATATAACCATGTAAGAATGGCAGCGGAGGATGCTCATAAAAAAGCTTTTCAAACGCCGTAAGGGAACTTCTACTATGTTGTGATGCCTTTCGGACTGAAGAACACAGGCGTTACCTATCAGCGGGTGATGGTAGCTATCTTTCACGATATGATGCATCAGATAATGGAAGTATATATAGATGACATTGTGGTAAAGTCAAGGGCGCGAGAAGATCATCTGGATCACCTGAAGTGCGTTTTTGATAGATGCAGAAAGCATCACCTAAGATGAACCCTCTCAAATGCGCTTTTGGTGTCACTTCCGGAAAGTTTTTAGGATTGTTGTCACAAAAAAAAGGAATACAAATTGATCCAAGCAAGGTGGAATCGATAACCACTATGACACCGCCTGCAAATGTGAAAGAACTGCAAACTTTTATAGGGAGAATTTCTTACGCCCGAAGATTTATCCCAGGATTGGCACAGCTGTTGTCCGCATTCTCACCATTATTAAAAAAGAATACACCGTATGAATGGGGAGATGGTAAAGAGCGAGCTTTTATGAAGCTTAAGGAATGTCTAATTAGCGCGAGAGTCTTACGACCACCATTCAAAGGCGGACCTCTTTACCTATACACGACTTTCACTAGCATGGCAGTCGGAGCGTTATTAGCCCAAGATCTTGGTAACAATCAGTTATATCCGATTCATTACATTTGCAGAGGCTTCAAAGACGCGGAATTCAGATATTCAAAGGCAGAACAAGCATGCTTAGCGCTCATTTACGCCACACAGAAGCTGAGATCGTATTTCCTCGCTCATGAAACCATAGTGGTAGCAACTGCCAACCCAATCGCTTATCTAGCTACCAAGCCAGTCTTATCCGTTAGGACAGCTCGATGGTTATTACAGTTGTCTGAGTTTGAATTAAAATACCAACGGTCCAAAGGAGTGCATGGACAGGCGTTTGCAGATCTGTTGGCCGCATTTCCGGAAACAGATATGATGGAAATAAGTGAAGAAATACCCGGAGAGATTGCAGAAGTCGAAGAAGAAGAACGATGGGCAATGTTTTTCGATGGATCATCATATGGTTCTCAGGGAGGAGCCGGTATAGTTTTCGAAACACCTAAACGGGATTTGCTGTCATTCGCCTTCAAGTTAGATTTTGAGTGCAGCAATACGTAGCGGAATATGAGGCACTAATTCTTGGGTTGAGTATGGCGGAAGAACTTAATTTGGGAGCAATAGACATAAAAGAAGACTCAAAGCTGGTCACGAGTCAAATATCAGGAGACTTCCAAGTGAAAGAGGCGCACTTAGCTCCCTATCGAGTAGAGGTCCAAGAATTGATAGAAAAGGAGGAAGTACTGTCATCGATTATATGGGAAGAACTACTAATCGCCATGCGGATGCATTAGCTACTTTGGCAGCCAAAATGAAATAGAATGAAGCGGATGAAAGAACAATGGTAGTAAAGAAAAGGGCGTTACCAAGTACATGGAAGGAAGACGCGGCTTTCGAACAAAAGGATGACTGGAGAACAGCTTATATTGAGGATTTGACTAAAGAGGCGGACGAACAACTGCTGCACACTAAAGTGTTAAAGCAATTCGTCATAGTACAAGGAGCGTTATATTATCGAACACCCGGGGAGCCTTGTCCCGCTGCGTGGGAAAAATAGAGGCACAAGGAATATTAAGCCGCGTTCACACAGAATCCTACGGACATACAAGAGGAATCCCATTATATCGCCGCTTACAGAGGATGGGTGTATATTGGCCGAGTATGGCAGTTCAAGCAGCGATAGTACAAGATAATTGTAAAGACTGTCAAGCACCTCCATAACAAACGGAGGTGTGCAGTGCAAAAATAGAAGATTGGAGGTAGCCGTACATAGATTTTATTCAGCACGAACGTTTGCCGCAAAACAGACAAGACGCGCTCAAAATTCAGCCAAAATTCGGGTGATTCTTTATGCATGAAGGGATCCTCTATATAAAAAGTTATGGGGATACGATACTGCGCTGTTTTTCACAAGAAGAAGTAGAGGTAGTGATGGCTACATCGCATAATGCGGAGCATCAAGGTATGAGGAAACTATTTCTGCAACTATACGAAGGAGGATTCTACTGGCCTACAATGGAATTCGATACAACCGAGCATGTAAAGAAGTGCCAGCAGTGTCAAAGCCACAGACCACTAATCCGCGCTCCACATACGTTGTAACATAGTGTAGTTACCCGTTAGCATTTTCATAACTGGGAACTGGATATCATTGGACAAATAAGTCTAACCTCATCTGGACGACATTAGTATATTATCACCGCAATAATATTCTTCAAAATGGGTAGAAGCTATTCCACTTCGTGATTACTCCGGAGCCACTATTGCAGCATTTATTAAAGAGCACGTCATATGTCGATTCGGTGCGCCAATGATTATCCGCTTAGATAATGGGACTTCCTTTGTTAATCAAACCGTCAAGGAATTATTGGATCAGTACGGTATTAAATTTCATACTTCGACTATCTATTACCCTCAGGGGAATGGATAGGCGGAAGATACTAATAAAACATTGTTGAGAATATTAAGTCGATTGGTACATGATCATCACCGAAGCTGGCATGAACAGCTACCGCTTGCACTCTGGGCATATCGCATCTCCACGAGAAGTTCAACTGGGTCCTCGCCATACACCTTGGTATATGGGGAGGACGCAATACTACCAGCGGAAATCGCTATTCCTTCAACACGGGTAGCCATGGCTAGTCTCAATACTCCGGACGAGGTTAGTCAATTTGCCCATCTTGATACTTTGGGAGAGCGAAGAGCCAAGGCTGAACGATTTGCGGATAAGTATAGACAGCGGACAGCAAGATACTACAATCAGAAGGTAAAGGAAAGAATTTTTTCTGTAAACGACATAGTTATGAAAATTGCTCCGCACGTTCAACGAAATGAAAAGGAAGGAAAGTTCGCTGCGAATTGGGAAGGCCCTTACACTACAAGAAAAACAGTCTATAGCCACACTATTAATTAGGGTACGTGTAGCAAAATGCTTATATTGCCACAGTTAGATCATGTCGTAGCAACATCCGATTTCTAGCCACATGGAAACTACTGGTGAGGCAAAACATTTAGCTTTCGCCGCAACAAGGTTTGGTGTGCGGCAAAAATATGGTTTATTGCTACGGTTCACGTTCAAGCTGTGGCAAAATTGTATTAATATATTTTTATTCTTCCTAAAATGTAAAGAAAATTAATTAAATTTATATTACTTAATATTTCCGAGGAGTCAAAGTCCAACCTCACGTACACACAAGTTATATAACCTTCAAAACACTTTCTCCCTATAAATTCTCCGGTTCTCTTTCCCTCTTTCTCTCTTTAACCTCTGGTTCTCTTCCCCCTTTCTCTCTTTTAAGGGTTCAGATCCAAGAAAAAGTGTTCATATATTGTTGATAATCAATGGTAATCAAATTGCTAAAGATGTTTTGGAATTTTCGATCTTGTTGCCGCTTGGGAACTTAGGTTATTTAATTACAGTGTTGACCAGTACCACTTCAAGAACATTAGCTTGATTTGGAAAGAACTAAGGTAAAATCTTGTGATTATTAAATTTTCTTATGGTTTGATGACTGCTGGTGAAATAATTCACAGTCTATGCAACGCTTTTACGAATTGTTTATTCTAATCTAATTTATGTTCACGGGTTTGGTATTTTACATTAAAAAAATATTCTTTGTTTGCTTAGATTTAGATTGATAGTGTTTTGACCTTTGTTTTTTAACTAGTTTAATAAAATTTGTTGATCTACAGGTCTAGTGCATATTGCTAAAGGGATGTTTCCATTGCATGGTAATTTTCATCTTCTAGAAATATAATAATAATTATTATTTGAATTATGAAAGTACTTATCCTTTGAACATTGATTTTGCAGGAATAGAGAAGAAGATCGGAATGTTCCCTTTAATTTTCTCAATACATTCATTACATAGATAAATGATACATCATGATTTTGAGAAAAGAGGGGAAAAAAAGAAGAAAAAAAACTTCATTCCAATCTTCTTCTCTATTCCTGCAAAATCAATGTTCAAAGGATAAGTACTTTCATAATTCAAAATCTTTCTAAATGTATCAATGTTCAAAAGGGAACATTATTTAAATACCTCTAAAAATTCACCTCTTAAATTATACCTTTATTCAATTTTATAAAGTAGTGGAAGTAACTAGCACAAGTTGCTTCCAGAAGTGGACGCAACTAGCACAAGTTGACTCCAAAAAGTGGAAGCAACTTTCTCAAGTTGACTCCAAACAAATTATTTTTTACCTCTCGGGGATATTTGTGCAAAGTCAACAAAAATGGAGGGTATTTATAACATTCCCACAAAATTAAATTTATATTGTATATATGTACTAAATTACATCTCAAAAAGACTATCATCTGGCAGGAAATTAGTTGGAAGCCTAACAACAAGCTGAGCTCCAAACCCATTTTGAATGACCACGCCTAACCTATGGAAAAGAAACTCACCAGCACGCGTATTAGCATCATAACTAGCAATGTAGTTACGCAAGCGCTTCAGAAAATCTGTGGTTTCATCCCCAAGCTCACCCAAGGTGGTGAAGGAAAGTTTCCCAAAACCATACCCCTGAGTTGTGCATTTCTCCAAGTATTTGGCATTCTTCTGAATAACAGCATTCTTGATGGCAAGGCTCGGGATGAAAGTACATATGCCGCCACCAGTAAAGGGTGAAACACCTGTTATATCAAAACACATGTCCCGTCCATTATCCTAGTTGTACACAAAGACATCGGCTGGTCTCAGAGCAGTCCCATTACTGGCAAGAAGCCCCAAGTCAACCTCCTTCCTAGCTGGCACGCCCGCGCGGTAGCACGTGTCAGCAATAGTATCTCGCACCAAGTCATGCCTAAACTTAAGACCAACCTCATTCGCACAATGCAGGGTGTGATCACCAAAAACATCCATACCCCTCTTACAGAAGGGGAAAGAACTATCCACCTCGAAAAGGGGGATCCCTAGCCTAAACTGGAGAACTGCACTGAATTGCCTAGCACCAATATGTTGATTGATCCCCACAATAGGAATTGCCATCAGGAAATCCCAAGCATGTTTCATTTGGTTGCATTGCCAAAGCACAGAATCACGTTCCGAAAAACATAACTAGTGGGTAAGTTCTTCTTAATCGCATCAAAGTAGACAGTTTCCAAGGAATTCATGGAAGGTGTGGCAACACTACTAGTGCAAAAGAGGAGGGACAACACCCGGTAGAGAGTTGAAGGAGTCGACGGCTTGTTGAAGAGCAGGACCACTCCCACTTATGCCAGAGTTTCTCAAAATGATGGACTGCAAGTCCTGGGTCTGCAAATTAGAAGAAAGAAAACAATAATGTTTGGTATCTTGCATAGTGTAAACGCCCAACCCACCATGCTTGAAAGGCAAGGTAGAAAGTCTCTGCTGAAGAAGCCCGTAACCAGGCCCATCTCCAGTAATGATATGCCTGAGGAAAAGATGCAGACGCGTGTCAAACAGGTCTTGAGCTTCCTGCAAAAACTCTGGCCTGGTAGTTCGAAATGCGAAGTAAAGCAGCGACACCCCCGTGCAATTCCTAAACAAGAGCAATTCACATTGAGGGTCTTTAAGCTTCTCTACCGCATCTATTAGAACCATAGTCTTGCGCACTCTGCTGACAATCAAATCTTTGTTGAATTGAGCATCAAGACTGACTGGACCGCCCAAAAGTTTCACACCCTCAACATGTCTACTAATATTGGGAGAGAAAACACCCACAACCGCATATCTATGGTCAGGGGAGGGCCAAAACAACTCAGTTTTCGTTATATTCAGATGTAGCCCCCTTTCCGCCCCTTTATCCTGTATAATCTTCAAAGCCTTTGCAACCATCAATGTGTCCCCTATCAAGGTGTTATCATCAAGGTACCAGGCTTGCATTTCAAGTGTACATTGCGCCTCTATTCTCTTGATTAAGGGATGAAGAGTAAGAGCAAACAACAATGGCCCTAAAGGGTCCCCCTGCTGCACTCCTTGCGAAGAAGAGAGAACATGATCCATATAATATAACCGAGCTGGAGAAGCATAACAAAATTCTACCCAACAAGAGATTGAAGGGCATATCTTACATACCTCGGATAACATAGTCGAGCGATCAATGAGGTTGAACGCATTAGAAAAAGCCACAAGCAACATGGACAGATTATCCGAGATCCCCTTTTTCTCGAGCATATGATTAACAGCATGTAGAATTGCTTCAGCCCCACATTTAGCCCCGACTCCAAATTGATAATCACCAAGATAAACATTAATCTCCTTACCAACATGAGAAGCCGCACATTTGGAGATAAACCTTCTCCATACGGTACTGAATTGCATATGAAATAAAATCAAAAAGAGAATTTTATTCCTTTTAAATTTTTGTTTCTTAGAATTTTGTTCCTTATAATGGTTAAGAATCTTATAAAAGATAAGAAATTTTTTGGATCCAAATAATATTATAAAAAATAATATAAAAGAGAAACAAAAAACAGAAATAAAAAATCCATTTATAGAAAACAAAAAACCCTGGCAAAAGATATTTTTTTTTTTAAAAATAAAGAAAAATAAAATTAAATAATTAAAATAAATTAAATCTGAAAATACTTTATTGCCTCATGATATTTTCTCACCGTTTGGCGTGGCAAAAAGCGCAGCTTTTGCAGCAGTACAATAAAGGTGTGGCAATAATTTCTTGTCACACAGGTTGTTGCCACACTGTGTGGCAGAAAAAAATTATGTGGCAAAAAGATTTAGCCACACAAAATATGGGTTCTTGCCTCACCAATGCCGTGTTGCAATACACCACTTTTCTTGTAGTGTATATGATCAGTGAAGCAGCGGAGAGTGGATATAACTACCTCAAGCGGATGAACGGATCTCGGATCAATACTCCAATCAACGGTAAATGGCTAAAAGCCTATTATGCATAATAACCAAATGTACGACGTATGGCTGATTATTAATAATAATATGAGTATTCTTATCTTAATTATGTGCTACTATAAGTAGCCCCGAGTCTGGCTAGGTTTCGTGCATGACCAATGAAGTGCACCAATAGCCCCGAGTTTGGCTAGGTTCTGTGCACTAATAGCCCAGAGTTTGGCTAGGTTCCGTGCATGACCAATGAAGTGCACCAATAGCCCCGAGTCTGGTTAGGTACCGTGCATGACCAATGAAGTGCACTAATAGCCCCGAGTCTGGCTAGGTTCCGTGCATGACCAACGAAGTACACCAATAACCCCGAGTCTGGCTAGTTTCCGTGCATGACCAATGAAGTGCACCAATAGCCCCGAGTCTGGATAGGTTCCGTGCATGACCAATGAAGTGCACCAATAGCCCCTTGATTAGCTAAGTCCTACGAATCACCAACAGGACGCACTAATAGCCTTGAGGACGGCTAAGTTAAGAACACAGCCTATGAGATTAGCGCTAGTCTTGATTTAAAATACGTGATGGCTCAAAGTATGGCTAGAATAGATAAAGCATTAAGTATCATAAAAGTAAAATCCCAAGTATAAAACCTTGGGCAATGATATCATGCAATACAATGTCAAAAGTCAATCCGAGCCAATAAGATCGATATTTTCATAAGTGGACATACTTGGGATAATACATGAGTAGATAAAACAAGGTATTACATTGGATACTTAAAATCTTAGAAAAATGCAGTCAAAGCAGAACGCGCGCAATGGCCAACTCACTTTCCTGATAGTCCATATGGACACGAGCATTAGAAAATATCTCAGACTCCCCAGCAGAGGCCATAGCTTTCTCTACTGAAGGATATACCCGATAAGCACTCAGCCGATCCACATATAAATCCATCGCATGAAAATACTGTGTTTGACTCGCCTCAAACACATCCTCAGAATTGCGTACAAGACGAGCATTCCCAGCAATAGTAGCTTGCAACAACCCCATCTTTTGTTTTCTAAGGGATGAAGATAATGAATTGATCGATTCTTCCATAAATTTGAGAGTATTCTTTCTTTGATAAAGATAAAGATAGCATATATATAAAAAAAATGAAAAAAATTAGGGTAGTGCACGAAGTGCCCCATGCACTTAAGCAAGATCCGCTTCAACAGATCTCACAGTATGATCCGCTTCAACATCTTGGAAATGAGTAATCATACGCTGTTCATGGTAATAACCACGATATTCAAGTAAAGTCATATCAGGCAGCCCGCCTTCACTTTGAATCTTCATCACAAGATGGTCCGCAACCGCTAATCATTCATGCCAGCAAGAATTCTCGATTTCTAACGTATCACGCGCAAGACACATCACTTCTAAAAGGTGATTTAGGCATCGTACTTCTAAAACAATCTCACACGATTAGTCATGAGATAAGAGATGAATAATTAAGGACTTTTTAAATCAAGATGATTCTCATATATATATAACCAACTAACATGATGCCCAAAACACTTTCACAAATTCCAAAAAAAAAAAAAAGGTGATGATGGTGGTAACCCTCTTAAGAACGTTCATCTATAAACGAGCGGCAATGTGCAATGTCTTGATCCAAGTCTTGCATCATCAGAAGCATTTCACCATATTGAGTAGTAGAGGCTGTATAAGCATTACGCGTTTCTAAAAGCACCTGATGAACCTTGCGCATAACATCATCAGAAGCACGGGCCTCCCAAGCTATACTAAGCGTCTCATTATGTTCCTCATAAGCTTTACGCGCTTTATCCAAAGCGATCAATCGATGATTCTCTAACATTCCCACTTCGTCTTTTAATACCAATAAACGAGCTAATTCTGCCTTCTTATCGGTAGGATGAACAAGAGCGGGCACAGCACATAAAGTTAGAATACATCCACGTAGATTAGGATACACTTATTGAGTAATAAATGCACGACAATTAGTTATCGCTTGATCAATATCAGTAATCATAATTATTGACTCGTGGAATAATCGCTCAGCCTTGTTCCGAGCAGAGATAGTATCATCCAGCACGCGCTGCACTTCTCGAGCCACTCGTCTGAATGGCTGCATCTTTTGAGCCATTGAGTATGTCTCGGACTGCTCGTTAAACTATGCGCGGGTGGCTTCCCTATTTGCCATCCTGACTTCTCGGAGCATTTCCACTTCAGCTTTCACCAATAGCAGACGAGCTAACTCGTAATCTTTCTCTTAAGGAATGACTAGCGTTGGCACAGGAGCCAAGGCCAAAACATTACCACATGAATGACGAGCCATCAGCAACAAATCACAATTCACAAACAAAGATAACGAAAGGAATTTAAAAGATACTGACTAAAATGATCCTATCTATCCATATTTATAGAAATAAAACGATTAATTGTTGCTCAACCATAATAATAAATGCAAAATAACTAGGTAATAAAATATGTCTCGCATAACAAACAAAATAAAAAACCAAACCATCAAAGTTTCTTGCCCAATCCAAACAAAAGAAAGAAATCATTGTTCAAAAGCCTGCTCATAAAGCAACTAAAAATTAATTAATATCCAAAGCGGCTAGCTCCGCTCTCTTCTTAACAAGAAGCGTGTTAACTTCCTCAGCAGCAATAAGGGAAGTCCTTAGCTCCTCAGTAGCTCGACCAACGTCCGCCATTAGTTGGTCATATGCTTCCTTCTTGATATGGGCAACATTAAGCAAGCGTCTGTATTCCTGATCTAGCTCTTCAATCTCACGCGGCAATATGCTCCATGCAATATGACTCGCCTTTGCCACGTCCAGTAAGTTTTTGAGCCATTGGATGGGAAATTTAAGAAATAGATAGGTTTGAATAAGAGTGTCCCACTTCTTCATCATAGCTGGATCAATAGGAGTCTCTTCTGCATGAGCAAGACCGTCCGCTATATCTAACAAATCCTCGTTAGTCACAACTAAAGAACTAGCAAGCATCCCTTCATGAACACACATATGACCGAATCTTTTCACTATGCGTCGATAATTGGCTGTTTTAGTAGAAGGAACCCAGAATCCGTGCACTAGCTCGAAGCGGTTGTCGACACCAGCTTCCTCCGCCGTAATAGTACAAGGATATCGGAACTTAGGATCTTCCGGAGTAGCCATTAGTTCAGCATCAGCGTCCACGCCGTGAGAGACTTTAGGAGCTGTCTTGGAAGGTTTCTGTCGCTTATCGTTAGCACTTCCGGACTCGCTACCTTTGACCTGCAAGTTCGAACCGCTCCCTTTACCATGGGAACCATCCCGTTTTCCCATGTTCTAAGAAAAGAAAAAGAAGGCATAAATAAACACTTCAAGATAGTGATGAAATAATGATAACGATAAAACAACGCACGACACATATCGGATCGAAAGACGGGGAAAAATTAACAGGAGAATGAACCCATCGATGGGAGGAAGAAAAAAAGCTCGACGCAGCCGACTCTGGAGGACCTAATAAGAAACAAAGGAAAGGGGAAAAGGAAGAAATAAAATAACTTATCGGAAAAAACATGAGAAACGAAGATGTATATATAGATCACAAAGTGCATTTAATAAGTACAACAGAATGTTTTGACTGGCACGTGTCAATGTTCAAACTCAACACGAGGTAGTATGGTATACTCACGAGATTTAGAAGAGGAAGAGCTATGATTCTCGGTGCCGCCTTTAGGTTCACTGTTCTCCTGGGAGTAGTCATGAACAGAGCGGTCTGGCTCAGATTCGCTCGCCGCACCCAGCATATCAGAAGGAGTGTGGAGAGGATGATCAAAATCCGGAACCGTCTTCACGATTAGAGGATGAGTGGAGTGCAGAGTCACGCGGGGAGAAAGCACCTCAGGACCACATTTACCGACCGATCGGCCTAGTTGGCGTTCAACGCGATATATGAACGAACTAGAGGAAGGTGACCCCATTTTCGGAGCTTGCGGAGAAAACGTAGGGGAAGTATTAGCAGAGCGAGTGGAAGGTAACCGCGGAACAGGTAACACACCAGCGTCTCGTTTCATCTTCTTGGCCAGCCGGTCAGCCCTCCACTCGTCATGGGGTAGATTAATATATTTTTCATAGAAAAGGGTCATAGGCTTCCCACCAATACGTGGGGAATTCTAAAAGAGAATGACACAAACAAATATAAATTGGACTAAGGGAAGATTCGGCTGAAAACAAAGAAGGAAATGGGAAGAGGGAATACCTTAGCAGAATGAGACGTGACAAGAGGGATCTCCAGGGGTTTTACTGGCCGAGGTCGCTGTGACAGTGCAAACCTTTTTCTCAGGTTTAACTAAACCCATTAGTTGAATTTGGCACTTACAAAGTCTAAAACCCTGATATTCAAGTGTTGTTAACACTTTCGGGTTGCTTGAATAATAATTATTAGTGCCGAAATAGGAAGTCTGCCTTATGTAAAAAAAACCATGGGTGCCTAAATAACTTTGCATGGAGCTAGACACGTCTACACTTTCCCTTAATTTTCATCGCGTGGCTTATCGTAAGTCATGCAAATTGTGCTTGGTTTAAAACACGAAAAATTTAAGAAAAGAAGGGAAGAGAAATTTTATCTGTTTTCTTCGTTCATCTGTATTAAGAGTTCACAAAACAAAATTATTTTCTTACCCAAGTAGAGCCATTAGTTAAACAACTCATCAACTCCTAGAAAATCAACATCCCATGAATTTTGATAGTGATTTGGGTAGGAGTTGAGCTCAAGGAAAGAATTGGATTGGATTTGTTGTCGTGTTTTAGATGATTGGGTGGAATTTAGTGAGATTTTGAATCCTGGTTTGTTTAGGAAGAATCAGTTTGCATGGAAATCGATTTTTAAGTAATTTATGAGACTGTTTCTGGAGAGTTTCAAAGCTAGAAAATAGCTAAGAATGGGTATTGATACCGTAAAGTTTTGAAAGATGAGATGGGTATTATAACATTGAAGAGTGTTTAGGATTTGGTTTGTTTGTTAATTTGAGTTTGCAGAGAAGGAGAAGTATTAGAGGGTGAAAACACTACAACAAACTCATCTCTTCACCAACATGAAGACGCCTACCAACTGTTTGAAAAGAGTTCTGAAAGAAATATTGATTTGGGTCTGGACCTATTCACTGCAACGAGAGGTAACTTCTGTGAATCAATATCCTTATGCGTCTTAAATTGTATATATATTATGGATGAAATGGAGACGTTAAAATTACCCATATGTTCATATACATGATTGATGGATGATGAAATCTTGTTGCCAGCGCTGTTTTGGAACTATATTGTCATAGAAATTTATTTATTTATTTGTCTAAAATGCGCTATCATTTCATTCTCAATACCGTTGTTAAAATAGGTATTTTGATCAGTGCTGATCAGTACAGGTTAATTTGTTTAGGACCAACAAACACGGTCGACGCGCTCAATTTAGCAATTACTAGAAATGATATTAGCTTAAATGCAAAACTGTAGCTGTATCTCAGTTTAGTGGAAACTCTATTATATGAACGGTAATGTTGTTTCTCGTTCTGCCTGTTTACCTTAATTACAGACTATACGACGTAATTATGGACAAAACATTTTTAATAATGCTTTGGGTACCTATCAAGTGTTCGATGATAAGACCGAAAGAAAAGTAAGATTTTAGTTCTCTTTTCTATTTTGCAATACCTGACTAAATTAACTGACATCATGGCTTTTGTGTTGAATCTATATTATTTTGGTCACTGCATGTTTAGTGTGTATGTGTCCTTATCTTTCATATAATGTGATTATGTTAGATATAAAATTTAAAAATGTTAACGGGAGAAATGAGGATATGCAATTAGACTTTTGTACCAGAGCTTGGAAAATAATGAATAGGATAGTATTCTTAACCACCACCTTGTCTCATTCGTAATGTGGTTGGTGTGAGTAGACTATGGTAGTCCAAAATGGTGTCATTTTCATTTCTTTTGCTTCATGAGGATTTCATATCCGTTCATATATTGGATTCGGTGATGTTATAATCTTCCTTCAAATAATCTATGTTGTCTGCACTTGACCATACTTTGGAGTATTATTTGTGCGGGTGACTACTTGCACATGGATGTGATTTTATTTGAACTTAATTGTCCTTTCAAGGCAAGGACCTAGGTGGGATAAGCTATACTATTTTGATAGTGAGATTCTCAATTTCATTCGGTAGTGTCCAGTATTTAGGAAATATTGGGATTTAGTTTGGTTTTGTCGGAGTTACGATAAATAAATTCCATCTCTTGTTTCATGCTTCTTGCTGGCCTCAAATAATCTAGTTTTTTATTTCTGAAATGGATCGATGAATGGTTCTGTAGCGCGTTAATTTTCCCGTAAATGCAATTCCATAACTTAATTAAGATTCTTAAGATTATAGTAATATGACTTGGCGAATAGCTAATTAGTGAACATCAAGTTTTATACTGTCTTAAATGAATGTTTGAGCTTGTGGCATTTTTCATGGGAATTCCTGTTTCGATTACTCCGTGACTGCCCTTTGGTGTTGGTGACGAGAACATTTTTAAACCATTATTGCACGACAAAATGAGTAAATCAGGTTACGCCCATCTTGGTGACTACTTTGTTCTTGTAATGATCGACTTGCTAGTCTAACCGAATGTACTTGAGATGGGAATTTGCGGTAGAGAAGTTATTTGTATATCTTAATGACTAATTTTAGGAATAGTCCCACTATTGGTCATGGGTTGCTCCTAATATAAATTCTTTCATTGTGTGCGCGGTGTCGATTTCCGTTATGGCATGTTCTTGGATTTGAATTCATGTGACTGTCTTAGTAGCTAGCTTGATGATGGGTAAGTTGGTATAAGTCAGGTGTGCTTCATTTCTTTCGAATCCGATAGTGATTAATAGTTTGCATAAATGTACATATATCGTGCATATATATGGCTGGTAATGGAAAAGAACTATTAATAGTGTCGTGATTCCCCTGTTAGATTTGATTTGCTTATTTTCTTATCATGTTTGCCTTTGGTAATTTATTGATTCTCGAAAGAATCCTCGATCAAATGACGGTGGTAGAATAGTTGCATCACTATGTAGTGATAATTATTTTCTTTTTCATACTCGTACTGCTTATAAGAGAATGAATTGAGTACCTTGGATTGTTAAATGGTGAAGTGGAACTAGTTTACTTGATAACTGGCATTTTAGGAAATGTGGACTGATTTTTGTGTAGCTTTGGCTTACACGTTCTGCTTGTATTTCAACTTGTATTTCAGTATGCACACCAATTTATTTGGTGGTTGTAAGATGTAAGTTGGCATTGTAAGAAATGTGGTGCATGGCGAGACGAACTACGGTCGTGCTTGATCCCTTCGAGCAACGGAGAGGGTACGTAGGCAGCCGCTATGCAGTTCAGCACAACACTGTGGGGTTGTTCATATCATCGGAAAAGAGTTGGTTACTGCTTGACAGTTCATACCATCTATTCGGAGATGATTGCAACCTTAACAGTATATATCGTTGGTAAGAGGTAGTTGTAGTATTAGTTGTTCATACTACCTAGTGAGAGATGGTAATAATCATCTCTCATTTTTGGCAGCTGGCCGAGTAAATTATTAGAGTTGGCAATTGACCATCTCTTCTTTTTTGGCAATTGGCCGTATAAATTGTTGGAATCGGCAACTGGCCGTTTCTTATTTTTGGCAATTAGCTGTCTCTGATTTTGGCAATTGGCCATCTTTTATTTCCGGCAATTGGCCGTCTTTGATTATGGCAATTGGCCATCGTTTATTTTTATCGGCAATTGGTCGTCTGTTATTTTGGCAACTGGACGTATCTTAATTTCGGTAATTGGCCGTCTGTTATTTTGGCAATTGGTCGTATCTTATTTTCGGCAATTGGCCGTCTGTTATTGTTGGCAACTGGCCGACTCATATTTTTATGTAATTTGGAACCCTTGTCGAATTTTATGAGTATTATGGTATGGGACATATGCTCATAGAATTCTAACCTTGTGACTAATGAGATTTCTACCGTATGCAGGATTATGAATGAATAATTTTTTTACTTAAGTGGCGTATCAGAGAGTAGGAGCTTGCCAAACGGGTCGTAACCCGACCCGTTGGAAGCAAAAATTCTTTGGTCCGCTACAGTCGCCTTCTCTTCTTAAAACTCGATAAGGGAGGTAAAGCGCCACCTTTCTTATCCTTCTGAGGAGACTCATCACCTGGAAGATGGTCCCAGCTAGTGATGAGCGGATGGAGAGGACGACCTTTATTGATCGAGGAGAGTTTATACTTTTTGGCAATCTCATCACTTAGTTTCACGCGACCCGATGCATGCATCTCCTTGAAATCTTCCTTGGTCAGAGTCGGAGGAGCGTATGGATCCTTGAGGAGAAGATTTAGCACATTTCTATTAATGTCGTTGCGATATACGAGCCACTTATTGGTAACGCTGACTTTCCGCTGAGATTGAGGCTGGAAGAAACCAAAGTGACACAATTGATCACTCATCCGAAAACCATCCTTAAAAACAAAGCGATTAAAGCTTTTCCGGATCTCTATCTCCTCAGATAAAGAAGAAGGAGGGGGACTATAAGGAACCCCTTGATCTAAACCAAGCTGACGAGCGACGCGAACAGTGTTATATGCCTCAACCGAAAAATTCCCACCATGAAATCCGGGGAGACGTCCCGGTAGAGTAGATACAATAAGGTCAAAATCCTCGGGCGAAGGCATATCCGAGGAAGACATCCTTCGTTGCGACCTGATAACAAAACTATAATGCAATGAACCATTACGACCGTCTTGGTAAGAGATAGGGTTGAAATCGTCTCCCCTATTCATGAAATCCTTGAGCTTGGCCTTAGCCAGAGAACCCTTCTTGTGATAAAGGGCCATCCGAGGATGAGACTTAGGAAATTTCACCAGTCGCTTGGAGCCATCCTCCTGAGTAACCTCTTCTTGCCGCGAGAGAGCAAGGGGAATCAGCTGAGGAGGTCTGTATAAAGGAAAGCGCTCCCAAGTCCATGGTTGGATGAAGTTAGAAGGAAAGAAAGTCTCTACCTCATGAGAACCGTCCACACGACGAATATCACGCGCCAATAAATCCAGATGATGATATAAGCCTCCCAGAAACATGGGATCAAGCGGGAATGATACGACGCGGGACATCAACACTGCCATAGGGATGAGTTCATTCTTGATAGTGTCCCGGGGACTGTACTCAAACACGTCATCATGACATAACCAAAAAAGAAGGAAAGCTGCTAACTCCGCTCGATCCGACTACCCTTCTCGAGGAGGTACACCCTCTCGTTCGCTGGAAAACATAGGGGCCCAATACTTAATCCAGCAAAAGAAAGAAGCGCGGCGTTGCCCATATTTGGGTTTTTGGTTGCTTTTTGCCGCCTTTATTTCCCTCACATCATCGGACTCTTCAGCAATGGATGACTTCGGATGAGCAGCCTTAATAGCGGACGCCATAAGCTTTGCGGAGGGTGAAACGTTAACCGGAGAACTGTGCGTATCGAACGTGGTAGCCTTTCCTTTTCTTCTGTTTCCCGAGTCCTCCACCTCATTCTGAGCCTCAGTTTTGACTTCCCCTGGCGGCTGGAACGTTATAGAGTTCGCTTTGGTTGCAATTAAATGATCGCGGAGATCGTTATCTCTTTGATTCAAAGACTTATAAATACAATAATTCTCGAAGATTGTATCACCATGGACGGGTAAAGCAGTAAGCGCCACTACATCTTCCAGGACCGGAGTGGCTTCACCCCAAGAGAATAGAAAAGCATGAGGGTCGATTTCCCAGCGCGCGTATGAACGGATCAAGCTATAATGATCTCATCAAACGTATCTAAACTTCGAAGCGTCTATAGCATCTTTTATACCCAAAGATTGGATAATTCTCTTCTGATCCGGATTGGAGCGTATATAATCCACCCACGGGTCCCAGGCGGCATGAGATTCGGCAGATGGGCTATCTTGATTGAAGGAAAGACATAATCTCCCATATGAACTACTAGACGGGGCATCTCCTCAGAGGCGGGAATTGGAGGCACTTCCGCTTGAGGGCGGATGAGCCAGCCTGCAGACGCAGACAGAGAAAATGGATGAGGGTTTAGCATGCGGGAAACCCAATTGTCATCCGTCGAAAAAAAAGTTGAGCCATCATCCGCAGCAGGTGGCCGAAGGAGATTTTTAAGCCGGGGAGTACTCCTTATCTCTTCTAGCGTGTAGGGCTCCGACCTGGGAGGTGCGTCATGATCTGGTTATTCATTAGGCATAGCGAGTGAGAGAAAAGTAAATAAAGGTAAAGGATGCAGTGAAAGGAGTGAGGACTGAAAGGCGAGGTCTCCTTTATTTATAGAGAGGTAAAAGAAATAGCGGTTACTGGAAAAGTCAGTAACTGCAGCATCCCAAGAGTTGTGAATTCAAACCGCTCGAATCCATCAGTCGTAACCGTCGAATTGACATATCAACGTGTGACTGTTGACATGGTCTTCGACCAGTTAACAGTCAGGAGACTAATGTTTATACATGAAAATAACCAATCCTAAAATAGATAGCCCCTTAACCTATCAAGGGTCCTTTTAGGATAGAAGGATTAGGGGACTAGGCCTAACCCATAAAGATGGAATAGTTCTAGTCAAAGAGTATGTTAGACTAGTTGGGCTTTGGTCCAAGAAGAAAGTCTCTTAGGATTTGATAATAACTTAAGGAATGGGAAATGGTAGTTTAGTAATATATTAATCTTATGGGTGTTTATCCATAAGGAGTTCATTATAAAAGGGGAAAGAAGACACACTTAGGAGACATCATTAATCCACAATTACTTCTCATAAACCTCTCTATACCTTGGGAATACTTTTTGTGATTAGGGCTAGTTCCTCCTTCCCACGTTTTACCCATCAACACTTACATTAGTAAACTTATTTTATGTATAAAAACAAAGCCTGAGAAGTAAACAAAGGAACAAAGATGGAAAACGGATGGCTTTCTGGTGGTCTTAGCCTTCCCAGACATCTACTTTGTTCTTAATTCTCAGCTTAATCTTAGCTAAGGCTGTCAATTCAAGTTTTAGTGTGTGATTCTAATTTGCTGAATTGGTTCAATGATAGAAATCAGGCAAAACATGCTTAGACGGGTGATATGTTTTGTAGTTATAGTGGTAAAAAGGTTCGTTGCTCGAACTTGTGAAGGATTTTTTTAGACTTAAATTAAACTCAACAATTCAAATAAGTTATATCAAAAATATAAAGAAATACCGAGACTCTGGATTCCACCATTGACCAATTAATTGATAAACTCTAATCACTATTCATGCAATATTTTTCTTTAAAGTGACTCTAATATTTGCCTCTAATAGATTTTTGAAGTAATAGTTGTAATCACAAAGCATGAAATATCATAAGTTTTAAAACCTAGCATGTTCCATCAAAACAACTCACAACTACTCAATAAAAATCAATTTTTCTATATTCGTTCTATGCAAATAATCATATAAAAAATTGCAAAAAATTAATAAAAATAGAATTATACCACTTTTCATGAAACAATGGCTTCCTCCGTCGCCTCGGCTAAAAGGGTTTAGCTCCTCATATTAATCGTGTTCTCAAATTACATGTTTATGGCTCAAAAATTGATTAAAAGAGTGAAAAGAATACACTGTAGTCGCTAAAAGTCTAAAACAGAAGACTGAATCGTTGCTGAAGGGTTTCAGTCACTGCAGACAAGAACGATAGAAGCTCGTTGTCACTGGAAATAAGTCTGCCTCTGCGACTGTTGCATGTGCGTTTTATGTTCTTCGTGTTCTTCTTCTTTGCACCAGTAGAAAAGTTTTTGTACTCGACTTACTTCGCTTCTCTAGTGTTCTAAACTTCTCCAAACTCTCCCAAATTGTTTCTCTTCCTTTTTATGTCTCGAATCAACCTATATATAGCCACCAGACCCAAAATCTCTCGAGTGAATCCAAATATTCTCGTTTTTTCTTATCAGCAAGTTACGGGATTTTTCTTCCCTGTTTAATCTTTTTTTACGCGTCAACTTGGTTTCCAAACTCTCATAAACTCTCTCAAGACTGAATAAGGACTCCATACACTCCAATCTTGGCGTAAAATAAACTTCTTTTACAAACCGAAAATATCTTGAAAATATAAATACTCCCTGTTTTGCTCCAACACGGATATACAGCCAAATTTAGTCGAATAAAAACACCATACCAGGCCTGTTTAGCTTAATCACGTTCAGCCCAATTGTTTCCTGCGATTAAATCTCCTTCAAAATCGCTCAAAAGCTAATTCTCAATCTGCAGGCGTAGAACACAGTTTCCCGCCTTTTTTTCATTTTCAAATTTTGAGAAGAAATGTGACCTTCCCCTATCCAGTCCCGGTCTATGCTTAGCAACTGCTTGGAAATGGGTTACCCCTTATCCAAAATGAGAGTCCGAATAACAAATGTCCTCCCAGAAGCCTTTAACAACTTTTCGAGCCAATTTTTCCGCAAAAGCCTATTTCTCCAAGAACACCTACAAAGAGATAAAACACCATAATAAGTATAAAAATGGGTACTAACAATATACACAATAGAGATGAAAATAGACACATAAATGCGTCTATCAAATACCCCCAAACTTATTATTTGCTAGTCCCGAGCAAATTAAAACTACAAAATAAAATCCTAACTCACTGTCGCAGGCATCGTCCATTGCACTTAGCATGTGCAACAAGCCTTTAAACCCCTAGGTGTCCCTAGTGGCTGAGTTATAGTCTCGGGAGGATTTACCAGAGGTGTACCCACAAAACCTTTACTCCAGACCCTAGCTATCTACGCAGAACCTTGGAATGCACTAAAGAATCTCCTTGGTTGGCATACTTATTGATTACAGGAGGAAGTACCCTGATGCGAAATTCCAATTGCTGTATATGAGTTTGCACTCAGATATACTAAAATTCATATATAAGTGATAGAGCTCTACTCAGATAGTCGCACTATGGACATGAATATCCGGAATCAAACAAATCATATGAATAGATTAAGAAGATGGATATAGAAATAGATGGTTGCGAATGGACTTCAATGCCAAGATGAACCTATGACCTAGTGGATTGAGATACTGGCCTGGACTAATATCAACACAACTTGCATATACAAGGGAACCAGTGGTCGACAATCCTAAATCTACATCAACGCAACTGGCATATACAAGGGAACCAGTGGTCGACTTTATAATAAACCTTTTTTTTTTTTAACGACATGATTAGATCTTTTGGATCCAAGCGCATGCTTCTTGTCAGCAGATTACATGGTAACTCCCGTGGATCCTGCATTCCACGCTTGTTTAGGCGACGGAGACAGGGAGAACACACACATATTGCTATCCAAGTGTTATTTATTCCGATTGCTCTAATTGGTCTGGTCTTTTTTTTTTTTTTTTTTTTTGTAACTCAATCACTCTATTTCAACCCAGCAGACATCAACATAAAAATTTGCAAAAACAAAAACAGAAGTAATAAGATGATTCCGAGATACGGTGAAACTATCATGTTATTTCTAACACCTGAGCTTCGTGCTTTTATGAATAGACTCTTATAGATGTTTCCATCTAATCAGATTGGTTCCTCAACTCCTAAACCAAAATGCTTCCATCCACTTAGATTGGTTAGTGCCATCCTTAATAGGCATAAATTTCTAGGCTCTGGATTTTATTTATTATAACAAAAATTTACTACCTCACCCCCAAACTTAAATCTAACATTGTCCTCAATGTTTCTAATTAAAGAACAGTACCAAAAGTGTAAATAACATGAGGAATCAGTAAAGAGAAAAGTTGGAAAGATAGTACCTGGGTGAAGTGGAATCAAAAACCTACAAAAATTAAAATATACATCATACAAACCGCCTCGATGGTCAATCAAGGTAAACAGGGTCCTCCAGAGGGACCTCCTCAACATCACCTGTAGGAACAGGCTCTAAAAATGGCTTCAATCTCTGACCGCTAACCTTTGAAGAACTACTATCGTCTGGTGTCTCAATTTCAATAGCGCCATGAGGAAAAACAGTACGGACCACAAAAGGACCGGTCCACCGAGAACGCAACTTCCCGGGAAATAGATGCAAACGAGTGTCATACAGAAGAACTTTTTGACCTGGAGAAAATGACTTTCGTAAAATATTCTTATCATGCACAAGTTTCATTTTGTTCTTATACTCCTTAGCACTATCGTACGCATCTCTACGAATCTCGTCCAACTCATTGAGCTGGAGCTTTTTCTGAGCTCCTGCCTTGTCAAGTGAAAAGTTTAGCTGCTTAATATCCTAGTAGGCTCTATGCTCTAACTCAACAGGTAGGTGACATTCCTTGCAAAAAACTAAACGATAGGGTGACATTCCAATTGGTGTCTTAAACGCAGTATGATAAGCCCATAATGCATCAGTAAGCCTCGACAACCGGTCTTTCCTATTAGGATTAACTTTTTTCTCTAGAATACGCTTAATTTCCCTATTGGAGACCTCTACCTGACCACTAGGCTGTGGGTGATATGGGGTAGCTACTTTATGGGTAATACCATATTGTTTCATTAAAAGAGCAAACGGTCTATTGCAAAAGTGTGCACCTCCATCACTAATTATATGTCGCGGCGTACCGAAATGTGTAAGTATATTCTCTTTCAAAAACTGGACTACGACCCTGTGGTCATTTGTTCTACATGGAACCGCCTCAACCCACTTAGACACATAGTCTACAACGACAAGTATGTAAAGATAACCAAACGTATTAGGAAATGGACCCATAAATTTAATGCCCCACACATCAAAGACCTCGATCACTAAAATAGGGTTCAAAGGAACCATATTTCTACGGGAAATGGTTCCTAACTTCTGGCAACGCTCACAAGAAACACAATGACTATGGGAGTATTTAAACAACGAAGGCCAGTAAAATCCACACTGCAATATCTTAGCAGCAGTCTTCTTAGCACTAAAATGACCCTCACATGCATGTTCATGACAAAAGGAGATAATACTGGACTGGTCACTCTCAGGTATACATCTCCTAATAATCTAGTCTGGACAATACTTAAACAGATAAGGATCGTCCCAAAAGAAATGCTTAACCTCGTCTAAAAACCTAGAACGATCTTGTTTACCCCAATGTTGAGGTATTCGACCAATAACAAGATAATTCACTATATGTGCATACCAAGGTGATTAGGAAACAGAGAACAATTGTTCATCAGGAAAGCTATCCCTTATAGGAAGGGAATCATTAGAATTATCAACAACTAGCCTAAACAAGTGATCTGCTACTACATTTTATGCACCCTTTTTGTCTCTAATGTCTAGAGAAAATTCTTGCAACAAGAGGATCCATCTAATCAATCTAGGTTTCGTATCCTTCTTAGATAAAAGGTATTTCAAAGCAGCATGATCGGTATAGATTACGACCTTAGAACCTAGTAGATAGGATCTAAACTTATCCAAGGAAAACACGATGGCTAACAGTTCCTTCTCGGTAGTTATATAGTTCAGTTGGGCATCATTCAAAGTTTTGCTAGCATAGTAAATCACATGAAGTAATTTGTTTTCTCGCTGTCCTAACACAACGCCTATAGCATAATCTGAAGCATCACACATAATCTCAAAGGGTAGGTTCCAGTTAGGTTCCTGGACTATGGGGGCGGTAGTGAGTAAACTTTTAAGCTTCTCAAAAACCTCTAAACACGCATCAACAAAGACAAACTTAACATCTTTTGCAAGCAAATTGCAAAGAGGTCTAGAAATTAAGCTAAAATCCTTAACGAATCGACGATAAAATCCTGCATGCCCTAGGAATAACCTAATATCTTTTACGTTTTTTGGGACCTGTAATGTTTTAATAAGGTCACTTTGGCTTTGTCTACCTCTATACCCTTAGAAGATACGATGTGCCCTAACACAATTCCTGATTTAACCATAAAATGGCATTTTTCCCAATTAAGCACTAAATTCTTTTCCTTACACCTAGTCAACACTAATGTCAAATGATGCAAGCACTCATCGAAAGATGAACCAAACACTGAAAAATCATCCATAAAGACCTCTAAAAACTGTTCTACCATATCAGAAAATATGCTCATCATGCAACGCTGAAAGGTCGCAGGGGCATTACATAGCCCGAAAGGCATGCGTATATACGCAAAGGTACCAAAGGGACAGGTAAAAGTGGTTTTCACTTGGTCTTCTGGGGCAATAACGATCTGATTATATACGGAGTAGCCATCTAAGAAGCAATAATGACTATGTCCATCTAATCGCTCTAGCATTTGGTTGATAAAAGGAAGGGGAAAGTGATCTTTCCTTGTGACCTTGTTCAATTTCCTATAGTCAATACAAACAAGCCATCCCGTGGTCACTCGGGTTGGGATTAACTCGTTATTATCATTCTGGACTACAGTGATACCTGATTTCTTGGGGACAACCTGAACGGGGCTGACCCACTTACTGTCTGAAATTGGGTAGATAATACCCGCATCTAACAACTTAAGCACCTCTTTTCGAACTACCGCTTTCATGTTAGGGTTCAGTCGACGTTGCATCTCCCTAGAAGGTTTGGAGTCTTCCTCTAAATGAATCTGATGCATACACACAATAGAACTTATACCCTTAATGTCTGCTATAGTCCACCCTAAAGCTTCCATATTATCTTGAAGTACATTCACTAGCCTACTTTCCTGATCACTATCCAAATCGGAAGCTACAATCACAGGTAAAGTCTCAGATGGGCCTAAAAACACATACTTCATAGTGTCGGGTAGTGGTTTAAGGTCCAACTTAGAAGGCTCTTCTAAAGAAAGAATTAAGGTAGTCTCAGAAGCTGGTAATTGTTCGAACCTAGCTTTCCATCTATTAGTATCTAACACAGGGGTAGAATCTAATAGAGCATTCACTTCTTCAATAGTGCTATCGTCGTCAAAATCTAAACCAAAATGGGATAGACAACTTTCTAATGGGTCTTCAGACAAAATGTTTGGTAATGACTCCTGAACTAATGAGTCTATCATGTTCACCTCTTCAACACATGTGTCATCTAGCTCATAAGGTAGCTTACTGATATTAAAAATGTTCATTTCCATAGTCATATTACCAAAAGACAAATTCATCACACCATTTCGACAGTTAATGATCGCATTAGACGTAGCTAAAAATGGGCGACCTAAAATCACAGGTATCTGGTTCTCTAGGTCAGGGACAGGTTGGGTATCTAGCACAACAAAATCCACTGGATAAATAAACTTGTCGACCTCAATGAGAACATCCTCGATAACACCTCGAGGAATTTTAACGGACCTATCAGCTAACTGCAGTGTCATCTGAGTAGGTTTCATTTCACCAATTCCTAGCTGTAAATACACATGGTACTGCAGTAAGTTCACACTGGCTCCTAAGTCAAGTAAAGCTTTTACTACCCGGAATTTACCTATTGTACAAGCAATGGTAGGGGAACCTGGGTCTTTGTACTTTGGAGTCGTGGTGTTCTGAATGATTGAACTTACATGACTAGCTAAAAAGGCTTTCTTATGGACGCAAAGTTTTCTCTTTCGCGTACACATATCCTTAAGGAACTTGGCATAAGCAGGAATTTGCCTAATTGCATCTAATAAAGGAAGGTTTATGGTAACTTGCTTAAAAACCTCCAATATGTCATTAAAGTTCGATTCCTTCTTTGTTGGTACTAATAGCTGAGGAAATGGGGATCTTGGCACAGAATCAGACCTCCCAGGGACTGAATTGACATCATCAGAAACTTTATCGGTCTCCTCAGCTATGGGTGGTCCTGAGGGGTGAGATCCTGAGGGGTGAGATCCTGAGGGGTGAGATCCTGAGGGGTGAACTACAGTATGTTCACTATCGGGCATGGTTACCTCATTGTCTACAATTCTACCACTCCTAAGGGTTTTAATAGCATTCAATTGATTCGATGGTTTTGTACCTACTTTATGAACTCCTCTAGGGTTGGGTTGTGTTTGACTAGGAAGCCTACCTTTTCCTCTCAAAGACTCATTTATCATACCAACCTGGGTTTTTAACTCAGAAATAGCCTGACTATTTTCTTGTCCTATCTTGTTACTAGCTTGTAGACTTTGTTCTACTGATTGCTGAAATTTTGCAGTTTGCTGAGTTAACAAAACGAGAGACTCCTCTAAGCTTAGGATTTTCTTATCCGACTGATTCTGAAATTGAGCTTGTCCCGAAGGATTCTTAGCATAACTAAAACCTGGGGGAGCATTAGAGTTACTAAACTGACCTTGATTCTGGCCCTTAGACCATGAAAGGTTCGAATGGTTTCGCCAACCAGGATTATAGGTTTCTGAATACGGGTCAAATTTCTGACGATTATCGAGTCTAGTGTTATTATAAAGAGCATTGGCTTGCTCTTCATTATTCTGGCCTTCCCAAAAAGGCTCCAATTTACCACTAGTGTGACCCACTTCTAGAGCTTCTAACCTTTTAGCTATCGCTGCAATCTTGGCATCTGATTCATAGCCTCTTTCTACCCTATTAACGTTTCCTCTGCTTAGAAGAATTGTTTTCTGGGGTTCCCTACTATTTTCCCATTGTTGGGTCTTTTCGGCGATTTCATTCAAAAATGTCATCGCCGCATCAACAGTTTTGTTCTCAAACCCACCTAGACACAGAGCTTCAACCGTGGATATTGTGGAATAATCTAAACCCTCATAAAGGATCTGAACTAGCCTAACCTTTTCTAAACCATGGTGAGGACATTGTGTTAACAAATCATTGAACCTTTCCAAATACCTATACAAAGATTCTCCCTCTTGTTGTGAGAATGTGCAGATTTGCGTCCTAATCCACGATGTTTTATGCCTAGGGAAAAACTTACTGAAAAAGGCAGATGTAATTTGTTCATATGTTTCAATTGACTCAGATGTCAAACTATACAGCCACAATTTAGCTTTATCTTTCAGGGAAAAGGGAAATAACCTAAGTTTCAAAGCATCATCATCTAAGCCTCTAATTCTTAGGGTAATGTAAATTTCTTCAAAATCCCTAACATGGAAATAGGGGTTTTCATTTTCTTTCCCTAAAAAGATTGGGAGCATCTGTATGGTCCCAGGTTTGAGTTCATAATTGGCTTCTGTGTCAGCTAACCTTATACACGAGGGACGAGTAGTCCTAGTCGGATTCAACAAAGCTTTCACAGTATCCATTTCTGGTAATATCGGAGTATTAGGGATTCTCTCCTCAGGCGAATGTTCAAAACAGGACTCCCCGAAAATCGGACTATCCAGATTAAGGTAATCGAGACGCTTAGAACTGCTAGGTTTTTCTTTAACAAATCTACCTAAGGCATCTCTCTTACGTTCATGCATACACAAGAATTTCCTAAATTGGAAGGGTAAGCAATCACAAATCAAGGCCGACTCAACCAAATCAAACCTATTAATTTCTAGCAAACAAAAAGCATGATGGCTCCACTTAGATTGTTTCTAGACCAGCTTTTACTCTTCCAAGAGGCAACTGGGTACAATTTTAGCGAATCTCGTAGGACGATCCGAATAAAGTAAGTCGAAGAGAAGTAGGAGAAGCTCATAGGAGGTTTGATACCCCCGCCTCTTTGGCAACGCTTCCCTGGGTTACAAGGAGTCTCTAATCGACTTACAGTAATCTTCCTGAACTTTGAGTTAGGCTAACAAGATACCCAATACGATCCTTTTGAACGACTTTCCTATAAGCTCGTTACCCTATCGGTCTCGTTCTAGTCAATATTTTAAGCTTGGGTTCGCTTTCGGTTTTGTTTTCCTAAGGAGGGCAAGAAGAGAACGGTGATGAAATCCAAAACCTTATCTTGTATGGCCAGGCCTTGCCCTTTACTAGGAAAATAAATGTCCGTATTCAGTCCTCAGCATATATGCATACGAAGGAAGACAGTAACTCGCTAACAGGGGATTCACGAGTGTTCAGAATCTTACCTCCCGTTCCAGACGGGGGATGAACCGTTGAAGTTGACTCGGGCCACTGACTCCTGTGTCAGTGTACGAACCCGAGGGGCCGAGATGATATCGTAATCGTCGTCCTTCTCTGCAAACGGTTTAATATTTAAAACTACCCTTCCGTAGGGTTTAAAAATAAAAATAATAATGTCCCAAAGTTCACAGTCCAAAGTCCAAAAATAAAGTGCAAAAGAAAAAAAAAAAAAAAAAAAATTACAAAAATAAAAGATATCCTAATACAATTTCTAAAAAGAAAATCTAAAGAAATAAAAACTAAAATAAAAATAAAATAAAATTTCTTTGTCTTTCTTTTCCTTTTCTTTTAGCTTTTATCTTTGGCTCAAATTCTTTTCGTTCCAAAACCTGTAGACAAAAGACAAATACCCAAAAACGTAAAATAGAAAAAGAAAAAAAAATCTAAAAAAAATTCTAAAACCCTAAAAACAAATCCGCGTCGGCGGCGCCAAAAACTGATGTGTTTTGTAGTTGTAGTGGTAAAAAGGTTCGTTGCTCGAACTTGTGAAGGATTTTTTTAGACTTAAATTAAACTCAACAATTCAAATAAGTTATATCAAAAATATAAAGAAATACCGAGACTCTGGATTCCACCATTGACCAATTAATTGATAAACTCTAATCAATATTCATGCAATATTTTTCTTTAAAGTGACTCTAATATTTGCCTTTAATAGATTTTTGAAGTAATAGTTGTAATCACAAAGCATGAAACATCAGAAGTTTTAAAACCTAGCATGTTCCATCAAAACAACTCACAACTACTCAATAAAAATCAATTTTTCTATATTCGTTCTATGCAAATAATCATATAAAAAATTACAAAAAATTAATTAAAATAGAATTATATCACTTTTCATGAAACAATGGCTTCCTCCGTCGCCTCGGCTAAGGGGTTTAGCTCCTCATATTAATCGTGTTCTCAAAATACATGTTTATGGCTCAAAAATTGATTAAAAGAGTGAAAAAAATACACTGTAGTCGCTAAAAGTCTAAAACAGAAGACTGAATCGTTGCTGAAGGGTTTCAGTCACTGCAGACAAGAACGATAGAAGCTCGTTGTCACTGAAAATAAGTCTGCCTCTGCGACTGTTGCATGTGCGTCTTATGTTCTTCGTGTTCTTCTTCGCAGCAGCAGCAGAAAAGTTTTTGTACTCGACTTTCTTCGCTTCTCTAGTGTTCTAAACTTCTCCAAACTCTCCCAAATTGTTTCTCTTCCTTTTTATGACTCGAATCAACCTATATATAGCCACCAGACCCAAAATCTCTCGAGTTAATCCAAATATTCTCGTTTTATCTTATCAGCAAGTTATGGGATTTTTCTTCCCTGTTTAATCTTTTTTTACACGTCAACTTGGTTTCCAAACTCTCATAAACTCTCTCAAGACTGAATAAGGACTCCATCCACTCCAATCTTGGCGTAGAATCTCCCCAAACTTCTTTTACAAACCGAAAATATCTTGAAAATATAAATACTCCCTGTTTTGCTCCAACACGGATATACAGCCCAATTTAGTCGAATAAAAACACCATACCAGGCCTGTTTAGCTTAATCACGTTCAGCCCAATTGTTTCCTGCGATTAAATCTCCTTCAAAATTACTCAAAAGCTAACTCTCAATCTGCAGGCGTAGAACACAGTTTCCCGCCTTTTTTTCATTTTCAAATTTTGAGAAGAAATGTGACCTACCCCTATCCAGTCCCGGTCTGTGCTTAGCAGCTACTTAGAAATGGGTTACCCCTTGTCCAAAATGAGAGTCCGAATAGCAAATGTCCTCCAAGGAACCTTTAACAACTTTTTGAGCCAATTTTGCCGCAAAAGCCTATTTCTCCAAGAACACCTACAAAGAGATAAAACACCATAATAAACACAAATGTGGGTACTAACAATATACACAATAGAGATGAAAATAGACACATAAATGCATCTATCAACGGGAACTTTTTGAATTTGGAAACTGGTACAGTTTTAATTTGCGCCTGGCAACGGAGTGCAGATTTAAAATCCTCCTGTGCCAAATGTAAATTAAAAGGCCCGTGCATATTGTTTTCAACTCCAAAAAGATTTTGGATTTCCTAAACTGCCCTGGCCAAAGTGTCAGTGTAACAGATGATAAAAATCTCAGTTGTAAAGTTTTGATTCTCTTTTTATTATGTTTGATGTAATTTCAACTAGAAAGCTTGTGGATCACTCATGTTGCGCATGGTTTGGCATGCAATGTTAGAACTTTGATATTGTGTATATTGTTAGTACCCACATTTGTGGATTGAACGGCTGTATTTATACACAAAAGATGCTAATTTCCACTGAACTTCGCATTGCAGTGAATGGTTGTTTTCTTAATTACTTGTCTGAACTACCAAGTTTTTATAACAAAATTCAGTTTCTGGTTTTTCAAAAATCTTTAAACGAGACTTAGTATTCCAAGCTTGTGTGCATAAGTCATATCCATCTGACAAACCAAGTTAGGCTTGAACTCAGCTAATTATATCATAAAAATCCAGGCACTTGTTCTATTCAGTTAAGTGTTGGGATGATGTTCACGATGGTAATTCACAAGGGTTAATTGAAAATACACCATATTTGGAATTTTTAGCACTCTGATGTTATGTCAATACTACTTAAAATTTGAAAGAAACTGAAATTAGCACTCTGGAATTTTCGCAAGTAGCAAAAGATAAGTGGGAATTTGAATTAAAATTGTAATTCAATGTTTGCAAGGTGACAGATCAGTAAAAAATTAGATTACAGTAAGATTATGAGACTAGATTCACTAAATTACATTTCAGTCCAATAGCCTCTAGTCCGAACCTGAAACTGTTGTCAGTGCTGGTGACATTGAGGGGCTAGTTCACCTTGCTGGAGTTGAGATAGCATACGGATTCCAAGCTTGATGGCGCATGGGCGTCCGCATACCGATATGCAGTGGCGTTTCTCCTCCTTGATCTCTCATAGGAGTCATATATGGGTGTAATGGAGTTTGTGGAGGACGCATGGGTGTCTCACTTCCAATACCGCGTTGAGGTGTTTCACTGAATGAAGTGAAAACACCAGCATCAACAGATATCTCCTCACGTTTAACTGTAATAGTTTTCATCTGAGACTCCAATTCCACCCGGACTAATTGACCATTGCGGCTCACAACACGACCACTGCATCCCTTGTAGTTACCAAGACGGATTTTCACCATGCTACCAACAAAATTATCATGCCCTCCTCGCCCAGCAGCTACATTATGTCTCACTCCAGAGTTTAATGGAGGTCCTGTATTATATCTTCTTGGTGATGGGGGAATGTAAGATGCCTGTTTAGAAGTTGCACATCTTGAAGGCAGGGAAACCTTAGCATTTGTGCCTCCCATTAATATACAAGACTGTGATTTCACACAAATAAAACCAGAATGCTCCATGTGATGGCGGTCATTTATGAACAATATACCTTTATGTATATGTTGGACAGGGCCTTGTTTTCCTTTGCAAGGACCCATGAGAATCTTCACGACATCTTTCACAGACACAGGATTCTTGGAATAATCTGGGGCAGTAGTAGTCCTTCTATGATCTATCTTGTATTTGATCTCCCTCAACTTCACTACTGAAACCACAGGTCTATCTGGATCGCCCTTCAATACTTGAAATGCTTCACTCTCTATACGTATAATTACCCCAAAGGTCATGTCACCAAGCATGACAAGGTCATGTAACTCATAATCCCCAACTTTGGTAGTAGCTCCAGAAGTTACTTCAGAGCTGTCCACGATATTGTCAGCAAAAACACTGATATCCTCCCTAGTCACATCGCATACTATAATGAGCACATTACCGTTAACCTTTATAACAGTGCCCGTTTTACCTTCATGACCACCAGAAACAACCTTCACATGATCCCCGACTTTGAAGTATTTGCAAACGAATTTTTCATGCACAACAATTGTTGTATGCAGGTCCTTCCTATTTGGTTTGATATGGAGGTTACCTTCTTCAACTTTCTCAACCCTTCCGCTCAGATTTATGAGATCTCCTTTGACAACAATAATAGAATCACCCTTCATATAATGGCATTTTCTCCTGATTTCGGGCGAAGTGGACATTCCAAACTCACTAAATCTTTCAAGCTCAGTGAAAGATGGTTGAATATTTTGATATTCAATTGATTTCTTCGACACTGTTTTATATAGGAAACCATCTTTAAACGTCTTTCCATCAATCACATCGAAAGTTATCCTAGTGCTTCGTTCCCTCCTCGAGTCTACTGGTATGTTAAGGTTCCTTGCTTCATCTGAATTCACAAGACGTTGAGGCGGAACCATTGCCTTGTTGGCGACTTTTCTACCATCTAATTTGTCAGCAACAGCTTGTAAAGCAACCCTTGGGATTAACTTAAGCATAACCCTTTGTCGCATATCAGGCACACTAACAACTTTGGCGATATCCCCTTTATATATTCCAATCTTCATCCGCACCCACATATCCTTGACAATATCAACAGCTTTTCCTTTTGCTGAAACCACATCTGTCATCTCTTTAATCGGCACAAGCACAATTTTTCTGGTATCTAGCATTTTGAGATCTTTGCAAGCCTCTCTGACGTGTGCCTCCCTATCAGCTTCGACATAGATGTAGTTCTGGAGATAATCAAGAGCGATGGCAGATCTTATTTGCATCCCAGGAAGATCATAACACTTCTGCATAAGACAAACAGCTGCCTCTCGCTCACGACCAATCGCACATTTCACTGTCCACAACTTGGAATCCTTAACTGATGGCAAACGAGATTGCTGCTCGACATCATTGATATCTGTCTCATCAAATTCTTCCTCATAGCTTTGATAACGTTGGTGAACTCTTCTCTCAATCTCTTCCATATCTTCTTCGTCATCAGAATCCCATGGAAGCCGGCGTCCATGTCGCAATCTTGGCTGGTGTCCATGTCCCATCCTTCTGTCATCATCATCTTGCGATATTTCATCATTAGGAACTATAAAGGGATCTTCTTCTTCTTCTCCATCCGTCGACTCATCTTCATCACTTCTAGCTTCAACGGTTTCATCATCAATGAATGGATTTTTTCTCATCTTCTTTCTACCTTGTCCATAGTAATAATCATCATCTTCGTTTTCTTCTTCTTCATCATCATCTGCTTCTTCAGCAACATCATCTATAAATGGATTTGATCTCTTTCTTTTATCACTCGAACCACCCCTACTTTTACTACCACCACCGAGACCACGACCACTTGATTTGCTTCTGCCTTGAATTTCATACTCTTCTTCTTCTGAAAATTCCTCATCATCATCACTGCGATTCTGAACAAGGCTTTTGTCTCTCGCCATTCTCTCCGCAACTTTTTCTAAGATTTTTTTTTTTTTTTTTTTTTTGTAAGCAATTGAAGTGTCCGGGATGTTTTATTTATAATAGTTGCGGGTTTCCATATTTAGAACTCAGAAGTTTGAGTCGGTGCATGATTTTGAAAGCGAGTCCTATTACTACACGCTTCTGTCTAAATAAAGGAAATACATAAAGTTGGGGCCTAAGGTGTTACGTGTCTTACTGTGTTTCATATAAGTTTAATGTAATTTAAATTGTATTATCCAGTTAGTCTTTGAAGTCGGGATTTGTTTAGTGTATTGTTTATCTATTAGATGATTAAAAGTGTAGAACCGGTAAGGGATAAGGTCTGTGTGCGGTTACTTTAGATAGTTTAGGTCAGTTAAGTTTAAGACTTTCTACATACTAACTTAAGAACTAAACTAGGAAACCCTATTCTTGATAACCAAGTTTTGATGTGTTTTAGAAATCCAGAGTTCTCTCTCTATATATATATAAACCAACAAGGGGTATGTTTTCTTATTTTGTGTGAATTCTGTAAGCTAGCTTTTTTTTCTTCATCAATGGAGAGGAAAAATAAAGGAATGAACAAGGAGGAAAAAGAAGCTAGGTGGAAGGTGATAGTTGACTACATTAAGTGTAAGGATAATGATTTCTCTGATTATATCTCGAAAGAAATAAGCAAACAGAGGAGAACAATGCGTAATTACGACAAGTATCGTAGTCGTAAGATTCTAAAGTTTCAAAAGAAAGGTTTTGAGACTCTTAAAGGTGTACGAGCTTGGGTTGAGAAGGAGATGGAAGAATTAGTACTCTCACAAAGAAGAATCGAACACGACGAGGCTACGAAAACCAATGATGATGACAGACCACCGGAGAAGGTGACAAAGAAGAAAAAATGTTCACAACTTAAAGCGCTTAGTACCTCGCCTGGAACTCTGCCTGTGCACATTCATCGAACCATTCAGGGACTAGGTGGTACACCACCATTATGGCTGGCCTGCAAGGCGCTAACTTATAGTGATATAAAACCAGGCCTACGGCGCCTCTTGCTGCCACGTTGTTATGAAGCATGGCAAGAAGTTCTGACTAGCGAGGAGCGGAAGAGTGTTGTGGTTACAGAGAATAAGAAAGATTGTGGGCTGAACGTTAAGGTGGTTGATCCAAATGGAGAAGTTTGGGATTTGGATTTTAAGTATTGGAAAAGTTTTGAAGGTTTTGTTTTAACTGGCAAGAACTGGAATAAGCTAGTTGACGAAAATTCGCTTGATCCTGAAACAGATATGGTGCATGTTTGGTGCTTCCGTTCATCACCTTCGGCTCAGCTAGGTTTTGCCATCCACATCGAGAGAAACTGAAATAAAACATTGCAGTTTAATCTGTTAGGAATGACAATTAACTTTTTCTTGTTAAACTTTAGTTGTTTTTTTAGTTTTTACCATACTTGAGATGTAATTTCTTGCTACTTAAGTGTACAAACAATGAACGATTCCAGCTATTCCGATATGAGCACCGTCTTCACGCTGTTTTGACTCTTAAGAACTGTGAGATCTTACAATGTCCTGCTTTATTAGAGAACAATTCGAAATTTCTCTACCCTTAATGAAACTATGCCCCGTTTTCTGACAGGTAATTCAAGAGAATAAAGAAAGTCGACCTAAAATCACATAATTGAAACAAATTGCTTAAATTTTAAAATCTGAAGTGCTTTATGTAGTCAACAGTTCATATTTGGCTGTACATAAACAATTGCATGCGCCCAAACCGACAATGGGGTGATTGGAATTTGGATTTGCCCCATTCATACGGGAAAACGAGTATATGAATGAATAATTCGTATACCTTTGACTTGTACCATCTTGTAGAGTTATCTTTTCTAAGAGAAGGGAAATTCCAGTGTTTGTAAAGGTCAGTGGCTTCGACATTTCAAATTTCTAGATGAAATCTGAATAGCCGCGACTCTTCACAATCTGTAATGATCGGACACAAACATGCTCTCCTGTGGAAACCTATAGTATTAGACAGGGTAGTATGTTTTGTGTATGGCGATGATAGAGATTGAGATGTATCTCCCTTATTGGAAGGCGATTATTACCTTTGACTTTAAAATTCGAAGGTATATTATTGAAAGAGATTAATATTAGAGATATTTTGTAAAAGGGTTATATGTGGTCATATTATGGTCTGGGTCGTAGAAAATGCTGTTGATGCATTAGGGTTAGAGACTAATTTTGACCATCTGATATGTTTACTAAAATACCCCTGTGAAATAATAAAATGAGTGTTATCCTAACCCAGTTGAATACTTAACTGAATTAAAATGTAGAGCTACATTTTATGATTCCGGTGGGTGCTAATTGAGGAGGCAGTTCAAGTAGACGGGGAAGAATTGATGTTGCCGCTGATTTGTGGTGGTTGAACGATGATAGGAATGAGACTTCACAGTTAAACAATAAAATGGAGCTCAATCTCTCTAGGATATCGGCTGCACAAAGAAAGATAGATAACACCCAATTAAGATTACCACAGGTAAAAATGCATAAGGTATGCCTCGTTGTTTTCTGTTTACTTAAAAGAAAGATGTGTGAATCACCAGGGTATACTCTAACTGCACTTGCATTTGTCGGGTGAGATTGCCACTGACATTGCCTTCGAAGTACTCAACACCAGGTTTTCCTCTTCCATTACTCTCAATTTGTAGCTTGAGTTTGGATGCAAGGACAAGACTCTGGAGGATAATACGGTTTCGATTATTGGCCATTACCCATTCACTATGGTAGATAAGTTGTGTATGAATTAAATTTGTAGGAATTAGACAGTTAGAGACAAGGACTTTTTGATGCACAGCGACACCATCAAATTGTGCTCATCAGTTATTTGTAAAAATACCTGAACCGCCGAAAATAAAAATAGGGAGAGTTTTTTCCAACAGACGGAAGGAGATGGAAAAGGACTGGATAGTTAAATAACTCAACAATATTTTAACTGTCAACGCTAGTTATCTGATAGTCAAGGTGTTTAGCAAAATATAAAAGTCAACTAACGGTTTTTCTAACTGTCTTTGGTTAATTTACGACCCTATTACATCAACGGTATGTTTTACGACCCACCAAAAATGTACAACCCTTTTACAAAATATCTCTTAATATTAGGATGAATCTCATGGCATCTTAATATTAGGATGAATCTCATGGCAAAGAACTAGAATCTCTTGGATAGGAAGCATTATTTATGCTTCTTGAAGTCAGAACATTTATATCGGTACATTGCCATCCGTATTAAACTTATCATGGGATATTGGATGGGAACGTTCACGTTCACATGGCAAAGAATGATGCCATTGCCATCCGTATTAAACTCGTTCAGCGCGTTCACGTTCACATGGCAGTTATCGTGATCAGCCATGGAAAAGGATACAGTTAAACGAAATCCCGAGTGAATTTTTAATTAAGTCTGCAATTTACTAATCAAATTCAACGAACACCTACTACAGAAACTTGCATATAGTCTGACGCCTAACCATATAACTCATATACCAAAGACGAAACTTAAATGGTACAGTTGCAGAAATTCAATTTTGGATTCTGCAAAATAATATGATTAGTTTATCAAACCATAATCCAACAAGATTAGAGTTTGACCAGTAGCGTTAAACGTAACCTGTACCAAATTGAACCAAGTTTCTGCCGTCCTGTAGTTACAAACTAAACAAACTAAGTTTATTAGTATAAGTTCGGCGACGGAAAAGAAATCAAATAAATTGTATGACAGTATACACAAGACAATGAAATATTTTGTGTTAAGATTGTCGGCAATCTTGTGTATAAACTGCAGTAAGAGTAAGAACATAGAAGAAGGATGCAAACCCAATTAGACAAACCAAAGTGGATTATATCCTCTAGCCTTAAGACAGATTCACCCCGCACTGGTGCTTACGGACTATAGATGTCTGTCTCCCAGGATACAACGACTTTCTTCTCGATGTAGTAGCACTCCAAACTTCGAGAAACGGGAACCAAAACTTAAAGTGATGAATTCTCTTAATTGACACAAACTTAATCGATGATTTCTAGTGAATGCAATAGAATGATTACTAATTTTCTAATTGAAATCTAATCTAAGTGTGCAGGGTATTTATAGATTACACTGGTACCTCTTCACCGAAGCATCGCGATGCTTCATGGAGTTTTTTCAATGGTTTCTTATGAAAGGCTACGTCCTTTCATGTTTCTGGTAACGGTTCTTTTGGTTTCCAAATTGGAAATACCCTAACTGACCGGACCAAACTTTAATTGGACCAAATCCAATTAAGTTAAAACCCAACTCCATTAAGTACCAGACAAAGGATTTTTCCATTCATATGAAAATTATGTTTGATTTTCCAACACAAACTATCACAAATATCTGACATATCTTTCAACTAGAATAGCATCCAGTTTGACAGTTTGATAAACATCTACAGACTGCAGCTACGAAAGAAACAAATTTATCAAAGAAAACAAGTGTACAAAACCCTGGTGTTGTCTTGTTCTCCTTCATTTTGTTCTCTATGTGTTCTTTTTCATGACAATCGTCATAACTAGTACCAGCAACAGCAGCACCAGTATCACTGCCATCCTCCTCCTTATACTCGTCCTTCTATTCGTCATCCTTTTCTTCTTTTTTCTTCTGGAAATATGGTATGATAGTACACTATAGAAGTTCTTAGTTAACATTTGAATTACACTTGTTTCTTCACTATATGTTGGTTGCACAAAAGGCACAGACATACGATTCTAGACTACGGAGCAACTGACTACCCCAGAAGTACAAAAAGAAAAGTTAGGAGTTAACACACTAACACAAATATCTGACATACCTTCTAACTAGAAAACATCCCAATATGATAAGCAAATTTACTAAAGAAAATTAGTGAACAAAACCCTCACATTGTCCTGATTTTCTTCATTTTTCTCAATGTAACTGATGCACCACTACCACTGTCATCATTGTTGTCGTCCTCATCCACCTGGTCTTCTTCTGTTTCTTCCAAGTCGTCGCTATCCTCCTCCTCCTCTACTTCCGAGTCATCGCTATCCTCCTCCTCCTCTACTTCCCAGTCATCACTATCCTCCTCCTCTTCTTCTGAGTCATCAGTATACACTTCATCCCATTGTACTTCCCCTAGATATGTACCAGTGTCCAGTGAAATTAAACTCTCTACATAGGCAGAAGTAGGCCAAGATGGAGCTGCTATACCCTTGTAGGTTTTAAGACTTCTAACTGTCTCATTTTCTGGGTCAGAAAAAACAAAACGCAAAGTGGCATGGTCATCGTATACCCCAAACAAAATCTTTCCATTTTCTAAAAACCGCAAGGGAGTCAAATGGTCCGTATCGTCAAATTTATCCATGTCAAAGGTGAAAGGATGGATCCATGATTTCTTCACCCCATTGTCCTTCAACTCCCAGAATTCAAAACTACACCCACACTTATTAAGAAACCAAAGAGATCCTTCTAAAACACACAAACACATTTGGTTAAATCGGTGGACCACATCAGGTATTGGTAATGGTATCTGATCAAACACTTCTTTCTCCAAATCGAAGCGAAGAATGCTTCCCGTGAGCCTGTCCATTGTTAGAATTTTCCAGTGAAGACCTCCGTTAACAGGTGATCAGGTATATTAATAGCTTTACCAAACATATCAACCTGGATGTCCTCCGGTCTTCTCCACGAATTTGATCTTAGTGTGTACACCTGAAACTCATCCCAGTTATTATAAAAATCCTGCGCTATATGTACAATTTTGAAATCCTCAATCTGTTGATCATAGCCAATTCCATATTCTTCAAAAACCACTGGATGCTTCTTCAATCTACGTACTGGATTTGGTAACCTCTTACAGTCGTTAGTTGATGGGTTCCAAAGGATGAGTACATGCGACTTGAACTTATTAATATGCCTTAACAAATCCAAGCCATTACAACACCAAAAAACTCAGTTCCCTTATCAAAAGATTCAACAGGGTATTCGATGTGACGAGAGCTCTCACATGTAGACGATGATGGATCATAGCTAAAGGTATAAATATCATTCTGATTGTGAAACATGATACCAAATCCATTCAGCTTAACAGAATGCTTATATTGTGTTTTAAGAAATTCAGGGGTTTTCAATAAATTGCACCACGCTTTGTGTACACACCTGAATCGTGCGATCGACTTCGCAGGCAACCAAACAAGGATGTCTGATAGAATATCCCATGGTATGTTCATCATTCCTACAGTTCAAACAAAACACTATTAGAAAAATGAAATAATATTTTTAGTATCATTCATGTTGCGATTTTGATAAATACAACTAAAAACAAGAACAACCCATCATTCCTTAACTTCTAATTCACTGAATCATTATGTAAGAACTGTGTGTGTTGTCTAATCTGAACATTTAATACACCTAGCCGGTAACTCTGCACCCTACTGTACATAAACCCAAGAATTATGATACAATGTCTATATATCATTAGGTGACCTATTAAATTAAAAAGCAGGGACACTGGCAATAATTTTGTTGACATCGCATCCAATTGATAGCAGATGCTAAACACGAACATCCCTACACTTATAAACCCCAACTAGCACAGTTACAACGCAAATTCTACAACTAGCAAATTACAACCAGAACTACCACTGCACCAACAATTAAACAATAAAAACGATCTGAACTACATAAACCCCTACTTTGAAGTCATTCTACTCCCTTACTAAAAGAATCATTTTGGAACTGAAATTGCAATAATCTTTGATTTCTAGGTCAGCAACAGCAAATTATCAAAACAAAAGCAACCAACGATAATTCAGTTCTAGTTCTCCAAATTTTCAACCAAAATGAGAAATTCAAAAACAAACACAAATGAAATTGGAGATTAAAGAGAAAATACCTCAGGGAATGATCTGAAAGTGCAATTTGCGGATGGTGAATGTCTGGAGAGTTTGGAAGGGTTAGAATTTTTAGGCTTAGGGTTTCTAAGTTTATACTGGAGGTTTTCAATTTTGGGGAAAGGAGAAGTAGAGAATTTATATCTGAGTGAAGGAAACAAAATAATCAACCCAAATTGAATTCTTCCATCTTATAATTTGGGCTTACTGAGGAGAATCAGATGAAAGCAGTGTTGCTCTGGTCGCTGGTGAAGTAGGGAGTTTCAATCTCTCGTTTTTAACGACGAAAGAATAAGAACGATTATTATTATTTTTGGACCATGGGTTTTTTTTGGGGCCACGATTTTATTAAATTTACCCCTTCCTTTAGTTTAAATTAAAACTAACTTAATAACTATATAAATCTAACTATAGATATCTAATCTAAATGAATCATTAACCAAAACCAAAAACAAAAGATAGGAGGGGCACCGGAAATTTTTTGTTTTGAAAAAAAAAATCTTCTCTTCTTCTTCTCTCTTTCCTTAACGTTCCTCGTTCGATTGAAAAACCCATCAATTTTTATTCGTTCTTGATTAAGAAAATTGAGTAGAAATCATCAAAATATGATTTAAATGGAAGTTACAGTGGCATGTTCTGTTAGGAATAGTTTTAAAAAAAATCTAGTTTGCTAACCGAACATTCTGAAACCAAGAACACGAAGAACACTTCGGTTATCACGAATTTATTTTTTTGTAACCGAACTCTGAGTTCGGTTGATTTGCAAAAAAAAGAAAAAATTCTAACCGAACTCCTCTCTGAAAACCAATATGTTGTGTTCGGTTGGTTAGGTTAATTGGAAAAAAATTTCCTTTAACCGAACACTTGTACTAGAACAACAAATGTTGAGTTCGGCTGGTTCGCAAAAAAAAATATTGCTAACCGAACCCTTCTCTGAAAATTAATATGTTGAGTTCGGTTGGTTCGCAAAAAAAAAAAAATTCAAACCGAACTCTACTCAGCAAACACATATGTTGAGTTCGGTTTATTTTAGATTTTCTTATCCTAACCGAACTTTTCTCTGAAATCCTACATATTGAGTTTGGTTACGTCGCAATTTTTTTCTCCTAACCGAATTCCCTATATATTTAGTTCGGTTACGTCGTAAATTTTTCTCCTAACCGAATTTTTCTCCGAAAGCAAAAAAACTCCAATAAAACTTAGTTCAACTACCTGCGCTTTCATGAACATTGGCCGAACTACATTAGCAGATAAGTTCGGCTACCCGTTCTTTAGATGTTGTAGCCGAACTTGTTCACTTAGCCCAAATCAAGCTATAAAATTTCTCATTTTCAGAAAATTTTGGCCAATTCAAGCAACAAAAAATTAAATTTGAAGTATGCTTGGGAGGTTTGAAGGTTCGGATTCAAAAAATAAAAAATAATGAAGTTTTTCCAACTCTTATATTCTCCTTCTTCTTCCCTCTCAATAACTTAATTTTAAGAAAAATAATATTGATTTAATACACTAATCACTAATTAACCTAACTTAATTACACTAACTAATCATTACACAAACTTAATTAGGAAGGGTAATTTTGGTATTAACATAAATATTTGGATAAGGGGTGTCTTCACTTTACTTCTAAATGTCTTGCTAAAAATAGAACCATGGTCCCCAAAAAATCGTTCAAGAATAAGAAGCTGAACAAACGTACATTTCTTTCTTTGTTTTTTGAAGTCTGGGCCCTTCGATAAGAATGTTGAGAATGGTTTTTAAGCCCAAAGACTGAAAGCACTTCCAAGTTCCAAAGAGCTTACTTGAACTGAATCTGGTGTATGCTCTTCCACACAGGACACAACAATAAAAAACCAATATCAAAACCTGTCTGCCGTTCCACTGTTTCTTAACTGTTCAGCTAAAAATTAGTGAAAACTACTAACACACCCATTTTTCAGATTTTGGTCATTGTGAAACCCACCGACAAAAAAGTTCAGGCGCTCACCCATGTTTTCGGTGAAAATTTCTCCCACACCCATATTTTCTTAAATTGTTTCTTCGCTTATTCTTTCTCATTTTTCCTTTCATGACTTCCTTTATCCTTCGTCCTCTCTCTTTTAATCTAGGAGGTTTTTGTTCGATCAATCGTTAAACTGATTGCGATCAGAAATCATTATGTAGAGAGATTCACAGGTGAAATCAGTGGTGGAGATCGAGAAAATGATGCTGCTGATCGAGTAAATGGGTGATATTGATTGAAGCCGTGGACAGTAGAAGAGATCTGTTTCTGAAGATTGAGATTAGAAATCAGGGTTTCATAAGACCTGAGTTTTGTAATTGAATGAAGAATCGACGAAGTTTTAGAGAACATAAATTAGGGATCTGATGTTATTGATTATGGATCGAATCGGTGAGAAAAGATGGGTTAGCTTCAGATTCAGGTTAGGGGTTTTGAATCTGGTGTTGTTCAAGAAAGTAATGAAGGAAGTATCAGGTGAATCTGAGATGGGTTTGTATGTGAATCAAACATCAGTAAGACAAGGTGATCAGATCGTGTTGATGGTGGAGCTGTTAGCTATTGAGGATTCTCATAGTGATTGAGACGATAAGGTTTGAATTTGTTGAAGATTTGGGTTGTTATGGAGCTGATGGAGGTTAAAAAAATGATTCAGAGTATGAGAAGGGTTTGAATTTAGTTTGTCATAAACTAAATTAAGGGATTTTTGTACTCGAATTCAAATTAAGTTTTGTATGGAATTCAGACTACAAGAAGGTGAAAATGTTGTTGGTTGTAGAGAAATGGGAAAGGTGTTTATGCTGCTTGGTTTGTATGGGAGATATTGAAACAGGAAAGAAGATGATGATGATGTTATGACTGCATAACCTGTCATGGAATCGAGAAAATGTCTGCATAACATGTAATGCAACTACGAAAATGGATGCATAACCTATTATGCATCTACAAAAGTTAATGCATAATGTAAGGACCCTCAAGAACGTCAACGTTATTAGACTAGTCAAGAGACGATTTAGCCGCTAATGACTCGATTAATTAAATACGAACGTTAATTAATAGAAAAATAATCTAACAACGATCTAGATACGAAACTAGTACCATTGGACAGATCTCGAAAAGTTACGCGGAATGGACTGCTCGAACGTGTCAATCGAATGCAGGACGAAGAAGATATCAATAGATTATCATGAAGGGAAAAATAGTCATTTTGAATCTAGACCGACATGGCTGCCCTTATCCTTTTTATGGGCGCCTTGATCATTTTCTTTGGTAATATTCAAATGGAGAAGATAAACTCGATCTCATTTCTTTTTCTTCCTCTTATCTTCTTATTTCTTTTTCTTTTCCTTCCTCTTTTTCTCTATTCTTCACCGTTCGTGTTTCTCTGAGAGGTTTTAGCGATTTTGAGATCGGAAACTTAGGGAAAACATCTGGGAATGATTGCTAGTCATGTTGTTGAAGTTAGTTTAACTTGGATGAAGAAGAAATGATGAATCAAAGAGAATTAAGAGTAGGGATTTCTGTAAGTTGAAGATGAAATGATTGAGTGAAATGAGAAAAAGTTATATATGGGTTTGTCCGATTTGGAGATTTATAGATGAAGTTAAGTCTCAAAGAATAAAGATGCTTGGTTAATTTAGGGTTTCATATTTATCCCGAGTTTAAATGGAATTAATAGGTTTATTGAGTTCTTCAAAGATGAAGAATGAAACGGTTATTGTTTGATTTAGGCTGTGGAGATGTTTTGGTGATGAATCAAGGAATTAGGGTTTCATAAAAGAAACTCATAGAAGATTCAAAAGTGGGAGTTGTTGTCCTTAGTGGATGATTGGAGTTGGGTACTAAGTAATTGAGTAGATTAGGTTGGAATTGTATGTGAATTCTCTTCTCAGATGATGATATGGATGGTGGTGATTAAGTTAAAGATTTGAAGACGTCAATTCTAGGGTTTTTGTAGAAATAAATTGGGTGAAAAGCAATTCAGTGGATGCTGGTACTTGGGTAAGCTTTTAATTGCTTTAATTTTGGTATTGGAAGGATAGATTATTGAATTGTTAAAGTTATAGGAATTGGAATGATTTTACTGTGGTTGTGGAGTTATATATTTGGTAGTGATGCATTATTAGATTGAAGTTGTTGCAACTGTATTTTTAATGAAATTGCTTAGCTAAGTTTAGTTGTGGTGATGGTGATGTTGATGTTTCGGGGAGGAGATATGTATTGGTGGTGATTCTGTAATCTCAATTCTGAATTGAAGTATGGTCTTGTGGATGTTGATAATTCTAGGGTGTTTATATGATAAAAGAATTGAGTTACATGGATTTTGGAAGTTTGAATGTGGATTGCATATGTTATGAATTGGTTTAGATGAATGTTTAGGATTTTGTAACTGGTAGTTGAAGACTTGGATGTTGGTGTTGTTTGTAAGATGGTTGAACTGTGAATGGAATATGAGATGAATGGGGTGATGGGATTTACTAATGGTTCATTTGGGGCTTTCCACTTCAATTGCAGGTAAGCCGAGTTTATGGTTGTTAATTAGTTATGAAGCTTACATAACTTGAATGTACGTTTGAAGTAACGCAGTTGAAGTGGATTTGCAGTTGTAGATAATTGTACTGAATTACAAGTAGTGATGGTATTGAATTTTAGTTGTAGTTAATCTGAAACTGGTGGTGATTCAGTTTTGTGGGATGTGTTGCTAAAAGCTGCAATTGCAGTTAGTCTTTATTAAAAACTATCGATTCAAAGGAACCAGTGGATCGTGGATCTTGAGGTAGGCATGGCTTGTCATCAAAAGAGGTGGGAATTTACATTTAACTCTTTGTGACCATTGTATTTTTCTTTACAAAAGTTTACATTTATCAAACTCATGCATTGTTAGAGAATAGCTCAGTTGAACCCACCAAGCGTTGGTATGTCAAGTTTGGTTGTCATATTTTAGTGAATCAAAACTCATCTAAGAGTCGCTTGATTATGTACTAGAGACAACTTCGTATAGGTTAGACTTGAAAGTCTAGGATTATGAGACATACAAGTATTACTCGAAGACCTGAAGAATGTGAAGAAGTAACAAGCTCCAACGACGACATCATCCTTCCTCTTGAGATTAGTAATATTGACTTCAACTGTTTCATTCCTAACATATCTTTCAAGTCATGCTATATTGAAAACATAAATGCAAAGCTGTTAATGATTATACTCTAGTAGTGAGACATGATCACATGATCATAGTGTTAAGGAATAAGAATACGAAGTATAACACTTATCTTTTGAACTTCATATATATGACATCGACATAATCGTATGAATGCTATTGTGATTATGTGTATGGGTAAAGGTGAAGATTTCATCCTAGGATACAATGTTTACATTTGTTTAAGTACATTCATGAACTTGTTTTATGAATCGAAAGGGAAATCGATAGACTTATTGGTATTGTTATTCATTGCATATATTACCAATATGTGTGAGTTAGTAGAACCGATCATAACTTGTTATGTATCTTGGTATAACTAATCACAGTGCCTGAATTATGATTTGGTATGACTGGTTTTTATTAATTAGTGTAACCGATCCTAAGTAATCACCTGAGATGTTATGATCGATATTTGTAATTGGTGTGACCGATCCTAGTAATTGGTGTGACCGATCACAAAAGAATTGTGTAATCGATCCTTGTAATTGGTGTAACAGAACCGATCCTAGTGACTTGTGTAACCAATCACAAGCAATACCATGAGTATATGGTAACCGGTCTTGGTAATTGACGTAACCGATCCTGGTAACTGATGTAACTAGTCCTGGTAACTTGTGTGTTCGATCATAAGTAATCCATATTGAGGTAGAACTGATCCTTGTGATTGGTAGAACCAATTGAACCCATGATTGTGATTTGATACTTGATCAATCACATAGTTGTCTTGGAATACAGATGAACCAATTCTAAACTTGTTTGGAAGTGTGGTATAATCGATTCCAAGATTGTAAATATGAAAGAGGATTTACAAAGAAAAGATGTCAATGATGTGATTTTAAAGTTGTTGTAGATATGAGGTTCAAACTCTCAGACTTGTAGAGATTAAAGTTTTTAAAATACTAAATAATTATATACAAAGAATATAAACAATGGTGAGAGGTACTGGAACTAAGGATTTGGCCAATCTTCATAACATAAGGTTCAATTAGTTATTCTTTGACAGTTTTAGCTCAAGAAATTTAAACATGGACTCTTATTTTGCCAGGGTAGATTCTAAAAACATTAGTTATAAGTCGTAAGCATAGGACATCGAACATCTAAGCAAGCATGACCCATCTAATAAAATAATAACTAATTAATCAAAATCATATTTCAATTAATTTTAGTGCAAAAGTCATAAAAAGAATAAAAATAAATTTACCCATGTATGAAGTTCGGCCTCCTCCGTCGTCCCAGCGTTGGGGTTTAGCTCTTCATGGTTAAAACACTCTCAAAAGAATAAATCATGGCTCAAAAGGTGTTTTTATTGAAGAGAAATAATAATACAGCGAATCTGCAACACTTAATGGTCGTTACAGAAGTCACCGTTACAATTGAAGTGTTGTTTATAAACGATAAATCGGTTCTGCTGTTGAAGAACGACAGTTATTTGCGACTGTCTGTCATCGTCCAATGTTCTTCGTGTTCTTCAGTTCTGCACCAGCAGAATACATCAGCAGCAGCGGAGCCTGTAAATCTCTGATTCTCGCCTCCTCAAGCCTTATCAGCCCCCCAAACTCTTGACCCCCCTTGTATGGTACTAAGGAAACCTATTTATACCCGAAAGATGCATCGAATCTCCTCCATAACTTAAAAATTCTTCTCTTTATTATTTTTATTCTCACGGCAATAATTTCCTGTTTTAGCTTCTCCACGCGTTTGCAGCTGTATCTCTTTCCTTCAATACCTTCTTCACGCTCCATGATATCGATTAAGTCTTCCAAGCACGTGCAGTACACGTTTAAATTCCTCACAACTCGTGCAAGCTCATGTTTTTCCTTCAACTCCCTGTTTGGATTAAACCAAGTTATCCATCCAAATTTGATCGAAACAAACACCCATACTAGCTTTGTTAGGACATATCACAACTACCCAATGAATTTCTTCCTTTTAGTCTCACCCAAACACCTTCAACTTCCGATCGAAAAATCTGTTGTTAATGAAAATATTTTCCCGCCAAAATTCATTTTTTTGAATTCGTGAAGAAGCTGGTCGCCCCTTATGCCTGAGGGTGAATAGCACTTGCCCTGGGGTGCAAATAGTAATTTTTGGGCGTAAATAGTAATTTTTCTGGGGGTTCCTCCGGCACATTTTTGGGGAGCTTCCGGTGTATTTCTGGGGTGCCTTTAGTACTTTATCCTGGGGTGTAAAACACCACTTTTCGAACCAATTTCGCCGCAAGAGCTTATTTCTCTATAATACCTACAAAGAAATAAAATAACAAAATAAATACAAAATTGAGCACTAACAATATATACAATTGAGACATATTAGACACATAAATGCGTCTATCAGTCAACATACTTTGAACACGAACAATAACTCTTATCTTTTATTGTTCAAAGTTATTCCTTAATTACTCAAGGAGATCCCGGTCCGAAATAAATTAAGAATCTTTTAATTAAGGTTGTTAGTTTTATATGCTTTAATTACCAGCAATTAAATGCATATCTCTAGAGAATAAAAATTAGTAATGTGCATTTACTAATTGGAGATTTTCTATTGAGAGATTTCGGAAAATATTGGACAAAGCATTTCCAGGAATTATGAAAACCGATTTGGGCATTTATTGCATATCTTAAGAATATTTTTCTTTTGGAAATTCCTTGGTGTCCAAACATCCTTGGTCTATAAATACCTAAATTGGCATTTCGAGCAAACTATCCTAAGAGCCAGGCAAACTTCATCTTTTTGTTGTTTATTAGTTTTCGATTGATTTGATTGACTAACGGTTGTTGAACTTTAATGCAGAACGGAAGCGTGAATACAAAAAATTGATAATAAAAGTAGGATAATAGTTGAGAAAACTCAATTTTTGGTTGATTAATAATAATGTTCTTCATACATAAGACTCATCTCCTGTTTAAATAACTCTAAGACTCAAACTTGGAAAATAAGAAATCTCTAAAATAAATAATGTTCTAGAATTAAATAGATTCTAAAAAATAAGTAATTCTAAAAATAAGAAATACTACTCTAAATTAATTAAGCTCTAGCAATAATAATAAAAATAGTAATCCTAAATCTAATAGATTTCCTACATCAGGCCCGCCATCTTGAAAACAATTCGTCTCGAATTAACAAAGTACTGAAGAACATGTGCTACATAAGGCCCGCCATCTTGAAAAGAAGTCGTCTTCGATTTCACCAAGTATTGTAAACGGCCCTCCCAACAAATAATATACTTTGAGTAAGTTGATGATCGTAGGGTAGAACACCATAAAATTGATTGTCGAACACAAAAGTTTTATCTCGACGTTGGCAACAACTGGAGTAGTAATTTTCTGGCAATAATTTTGACTAACGAAAATATTTTCGCATAGCTTTTGATTTTCAAGAACAATGGCATTAGGCGACTTACAAGAAGATGGTGTCTCCGGTGTTTCCGGTGTTGATATTGGCGAAACTTATTCGTCTCTGTTGGGGTGAATAACTTGTTTTTGTTCATAAGAGACATGACAATTTTCATCTGCTTCATCGTTAGGAACACAAACACCACTGTAAATAGGTATGAATGGTGATTCTTGTTGGGTGCAATAATCAAAAACAATGAAAAATCAAATAAACAAAAATTATTGATACTTAGCTTCGTTATAATGGAAGTGATTGCTTTGACGAAACGAACAAGCTCCCCATATCTCCGCAACATCAACAAGGAAAACTTTTGGAAAACAGAGTGAGTCACGTGTTCAACACACTGTCCTTCAGACATTAGCGCCCAGCCACACTCAAGCGTGATGCTATAGCCCTCACAGGACGGATATCTCCAGGATAAAACACCCTACTACACCTACTACTAGCATATGTAGTAGATGCTCAACTTGAGCTTGGCAACTCCGAAAAACCCTTAAGGAAAATCGCGAATGCTAAAGAAAACAGTATAAAATATTTTTCCTTGGGAGTCTCTCTAAAATATAGAGAAACCCCCTTCCCATAGATTTTCCAAAAGTAGTGAATTTGTTTATATAATCGACAAATACAACTTAAGAAGAGCAACTCCCCGATGTGGGACTAAAAATATTATATAGTCTCTTAAAACAACCTAAAAGTGGAAACTCCACGGTGTGGGACTAATAAGTTTTTCATTCACAAAAGAAAATAATAAATTTATAATTTTTATTAAAACTTTAAAAATTATATTTTATTAATCGTTTTCCAACAATCTCCCACATGAATGAAAACTCAATAAAACACGAAAACACAACAACCCAGTCTCACGACCCGAACTGACTGAACAGACAGACAGATCGTGCATGTTGAAGTCATACTAGCCATTCCAACGTCATTTCCCTCACACAACAGTGTGTTGACCCCAGGGTCATACTATGGATTGCAAAAATAATATAGTATAGAGAGGTTTCATCTTTAGTTCCTCACAAGTGAGACTAAAGGTTCCTTTCACCAAAGTGAAAAAGCATGAACTAGTGAACCCTTAGTGACCCTTAGGTCCTAAGTTCCAGTAATACCAAAACCATCAAAACGAAAATCACATAAAAAACGCAGGAATTACCATTTTAGGCAGAGGTTTCCATGAGGTCTTGAACCTTTGCTTAGTGAGATATTACCGGAATTACTTGCTAGAGATAGTGAACTATGTCTTGAACTGCTAGCGTTTGATGTAATTCGCGATAACGACTACGGATGATATCTCCAATGTTGCTTCCAAGTTCGTGCCGTTTTGTACAATTTGGCCCTGGACATATCTTGTTTCTCAGAATGCTCTAGAGAATCAATGCTCATATTCTCATAGGAAGCGGCCCCACTTCCTCATTCAGATAGGTGAGTTTCCATAAAGAGTGTTACTGCTACACCCCACTTCAATCTTAAATTGAAACTATAGAACTAATTAAGACTTCTTAAAAGTCATCCTTCACATGCAGTCACACTATCACGTCTACACCATAGGGAAGGGACAGAGAATGAAATTCTATGATAGTGTTTACCTTTACCCACCACAAATTAGTTGTCTCATTCGAAACCTTGATCTTGGGATCTCCAGTCAGCAAGGTTGAGTATCCTTCATGGCAAGTTTAATTTATGAGCTTAAGCCCCATCCCCCTCGATGCATTTTTAACTATCTCTTTGTACAAACCTTTCGTCAAAGGTTGTGCGATATTTTCCTTGGACTTTATCCAATCAATGGAAATAACGCCGATTGAGATTTGTTATTTTTAGTTTTAGCTATTATAGCTTGGCTAACAAAATGTATAAATATAGCTGGCACAGGCCTATGCCAGAGAGGAATGTCTTCTAAAAAACACATCTTAGGCACTCAGCCCCCTCTCGTGCTTTATCTAATGCAATACTCTCAAATTCCATAATGAATTGAGCAATATATGTATGTTTGGAAATCTTCTAAAAAACAAACCCTCCTGCTAGAGTTAAAACATATCCACTCGTAGACTTAGACTCCTCTGAGTCAACTATCCAGTTTGCATCACAAAGTCCCTCAAGGACAACAAGATACCTTTCATAAATCAAACAAAAGGTAATAGAGTATTTCAGGTACCATAATACTCTATTAAGTGCATCCCAATGCTCTTGCTATGGACTACAAGTATATCTACTTAACTTACTCACAATATAGGCAATGTCTGGACTCTTACAGTTCATTAAATTCATCAGACATCCTATAACTCTTGAGTATTCAAGTTAAGATACTCCACTACCCTTATTTTTCTTGAGTCTAGAAGAAGAATCGTACGGAGTACAAGAAAGCTTACAATCAGACTGATTGAATCTCTTAAGCACAAATTCAACATAATGAGAACAACTAAGACTGTAAATGTTAGATCATCTTCTAATCATCATCCCTAAGATTACATCAACAGGGCCTAAGTCTTTCAAGTCAGCATTCTCATTCAGCGCATGTTTTTAGTAGAATTAATCACATCTATGTTTGTATCAAGTATAAGCATATCATCAACATACAAGTATACAATCACACAGGCATCCTTAACAAGTTACTTATTAATATACTTGTCAGATTCATTAACTTAAATCCACTACTCATTATCACATGATTAAATTTTCCATGTCACTGTTTACATTCTTATTTAAAAACCATACAAAGATTTGTTCAACTTACAAACTTTGTCTTCAAAACCTTTCACTACAAAGTCCTCAGGCTGGTCTATGTAAATTTCTTTATCTAATTCATGGTTTTAGAAAAGCTGTCTTAACATCCATCTGATGTATCTCTAAGTTGTTTATGGAAGCAATAGCAATTAGCATCTCAAAGGAAGTAATTCTCATCACAAGTGAATAAGAATCAAGGAAATATACAACTTCTTTTAGTTCATAGCCTTTAGCTACCAACCTAGCCTTATATTTTTCCACAGTTCCATCTACCTTACGTTTCCTCTTAAAGACTCATTTACATCATGTGATCTTACTCCCTAGAGGTAAATTAATAAGCTCTCAATTCTGGTTATGACGAACTGAGTCCATTTCACTAAATGAATCTTCTTACCAGAGTGGGGATTCATTAGATGTCAAGGCTTCTTTACAAGTATGGAACTCAGACTAAGCTAGGCATATTATGAAGTCAGGTCTCTAAGAAGTCTCAGTTCTAATCTTTTTACTTCTCCTAGGATCAACGCTACTTCATCTTCTTTCGAAGGTATATTCTGACTAGTTGAAAGACATCTAGGGGATCAATAACACATCCCTAAAAAGAGACAGGTTTCAAAATAAACATGTTCAAAGAACTCAACATCCCTAAACTACATAAAAATATTCACACCAATATCAGAAATAACATAACTCACAACCAAAAACTATGCAATCGGACACTCAGGATATCTTATCTAAACACCCCCACATTTTGACGTATGCATAAGAAGGTTGTCTATCTTTCCATAATCATATGGAGTTTTATCTGATCCTTTAAAGATTACTCTAATCAGGATATAACAAAATTAGAGGACGACTTTCCCCCACAAGTTGGCGGTTAATTTTTTAATCAACATGACATAAATCATCTCCTTAATGGTTCTGTTCTTATATTTAACTATACCATTAGACTATGGTGAATAAGGAGGTGCGATCTCATGAATAATGCCATTTAACAAGTAAAGTTATCCTATATGAATTTCATACTCTCCTTCATGTTTATACCTAACCAATTTAGTGGTAACATATACTTCGCTTTCAATTTCAAGTTTATACTCTTAAGGCTTCTAAGGAATCATCCTTACCCCTAAGAAAGTATACAATAGAGTACCACGTACAATTATCAATGAAAGTTACAAACCACCTTTTACCACCTTAGTTTGGGTTGAACTCATTTCAACTAGGCCTAACTGAATTAATTCTAAGGGCTTAGAATTACTCTGAACATTTTTGCTAAAAGGTTTTATAGCATATTTTGATTCTACACAGATTTCACTTTTGTGTTCAAAGTCCAAATTAAATTTGGGTACGCAGCCTATGCTAGCCAGTTTATGCATTGACTTATAATTTTACGGTTCCAAGTCTACCACGCAAAACATTCAATCACACAAAGAAAGCACAAGAATCAACTATATTCACTACATCAGTTTTTCCGTTAAGTTTATATATACCCAAAGTCCTATAACTCTTTCCTAAAAAACCACTGCCTAGTTACGACAAGTTTTCAAGATTCAATTAATATCTTAATTCTTCTACCACCTACAACAGAACAAGATACAAGATTCTTGCATATGCTCGGAACATGAAAACTTCATTCAATGTGAGAATATTACAGATATGAGCTTCTACTCGAACTTTCCCTTTTATGCAACCTCTGTCGCAGATGAGTTACTCATATAGAGTTTCTCAACATCCCTTATCCTCTGATAAGAGGTGAACGGGTCTCTGTTTCAACAAACATGCTTAGTGGCTCCAGAGTCCACCTACTGGTCTCTCACATTGGTTATTAAAATAACTTCTGACATCATGCCACTGAACTCGTTCAAGTTTGTTTCAACTAAATTAGCATTAACTTTCTACTTATTAAGGTTTTTATGTTGTCTACAATTTACTGCCGTGTGGCCAGGAATTTTACAAACATAACAATCACCCTTAATTAAAGTAATGCCGGATTCAGTTTTACGAAACATACCTTTCTTATGAAGACTACGCTTAGAGTTGTTTGATGTTCTTGCATTTGTCATCTTTAGAAGAATTGTGTTCATCCACATGTGGCTAGTAGCCATGTCCCTTTTCAATTTCATATCACAATCTTCGTTTATACTCTGACCACGGACACGGTAATTTCCCAATCACCTAATACACCACATCTCACGAACCTTAGTTCCGAATCGGAAAATAAAATATGAGTTTTGAAGATAACATCTAGATCTACAAACTTTGTTTGAATCACCATTTCAACAAACTCATGGTTACCCCATAAAAAACTAATTTTGTCAATAACAAATATCTGGTCGTCAGAATTTTTCAGGAACGTTTCTCTGTTTTGTAAAATATCAAAAAAATACTTTTACAACTCCGAAAATTCTGAAAATTTATGTGGGTAACTATCAAGATGTCTATTGCATTAGGTCAAAAGGGTTTATCGAAATTCCTTATAGGTTAAGAGATAAACTCGAAACTATACAGCTGACCAAAAATTCGTTTTTTTTTTTGGTTTTTCACTCCACAATTAACATCTTCGATTATTACAAATACTAATGTCTTAAGATTGTTGGGGTGCAATAATCAAAAACAAGGAAAAATCAAATAAACAAAAATTGTTGATACTTAGCTCCGTTATAATGGAAGTGATTGCTTTGACGAAAAGAACAAGCTCCCCATATCTCCGCAACAGCAACAAGGCAAAACTTTGGAAAACAGAGTGAGTCACGTGTTCAACACGCTGTCCATAAGACATTAGTGGCCGGATACACTCAAGAGTGATGCTATAGCCCTCACAGGACGGATATCTCCGGGATAAAACACCCTACTATACCTACTACTAGCATATGTAGTAGATGCTCAACTTGAGCTTGGAAACTCCGAAAAACCCTTAATGAAAATCGCGAATGCTAAAGAAAACAATATAAAATATTTCCCTTGGGGGTCTCTCTAAAATATAGAGAAACCCCTTTCCCATAGATTTACAAAAGTAGTGAATTTGTTTATATAATTGACAAATACAACTTAAGAAGAGCAACTCCCCGATGTGAGACTAAAAATCTTATATAATCTCTTAAAACAACCTAAAAGTGGAAACTCCACGGTGTGGGACTAATAAGTTTTTCATTCACAAAAGAAAATGATAAATTTATAATTTTTATTAAAACTTTAAAAATCATATTTTATTAATCGTTTTCAAACAATTCTATAATTGGCGAAGAAATTATTGGTGCGGAGACCTGTATCGTTGAAGGAGTAACCACATGAAGACTATCGACCTGTGACCAATCAAATTGATCTAAAGTAATCTTTAGTTTTGCGAACCGCTGACGATTTTCCTCTTGTAATTCCTCGACTTTACTTAGGGATTCTGCAATAGCACATACTATATCTTCAAGGCTAGCATGGTTATTTTTCTCTTTACTGCTCATGGGGAAATAATATGGATTAACGGAAACGGTAAAGAATGGAGCTGTATGGAATATGGTAGTTTGGAACGGAAACTAAGAGGTAAGGATAAGAAAAGAATTAACGGGTAAGCTTAAAGTGACAGGTGGGCTTGGTGGGATTGGTTTGGACCAATGGTTATGGAGATAGATAAGTGGGCTTAAGAATTAACAGTTGGACTTAGAGCTGTTGGGGAGAAATTCTACCGCAGACAATGAAAAGAATAAGGGAGTGGATGGATTAAGACGAGAAGTAGAAAATAAGTGGAGTGACCGATTGGGGATGCGAGACTAGTCAGTGGATAGTGGTACGAAGAAAGTGGTGGAAAAGGTTTTGGCTGAACCGTGTGCACAATTATTATTTTTTGGTGATAGGGTTTAGAAGAAAAGATGCGGAGATCTTAATGGGTAGAAGAGACGAAAGGGTAAAGAAAATTATATGAAAAGAATAAGAGGATCGTAAGCCGAAGCTCTTGATGCCACTTAATGCAGAAAGGAAGCGTGAATAAAAAAATTGATATAAAAGTAGGATAATAGTTGAGAAAAATCAATTTTTGATTGATTAATAATAATGTTCTTAATACATATGACTTATCTCCTATTTAAATAACTCTAAGACTCAAACTTGAAAAATAAGAAATCTCTAAAATAAGTAATGTTCTAGAATTAAATAAATTCTAAGAAATAAGTAATTCTAAAAATAAGAAATAATACTCTAAATTAATTAAGCTCTAGCAATAATAATAAAAATAGTAATCCTAAATCTAATAGATGTCCTCATCAAACTTTGATTGCATCTAGTTTGTTTATTCTTGAGAATCTTTTCTACTGATATAAAATTCACTCAAACTATATCGAAGTGTCGACGGGATCTTTAGAACTGTTTGTAGATCTAAAGACATCTTGTGATAATCCATTTTTAACAGACTCCGTTCTGTGAGTGATTGATCACTAGAGATTCAAGTGGTGTTGTGTAGGTTTAATTGAAGATTAAAGAAGATTTGAAGATGAAGAAGATTTCGGATTGGTTTCTCATATCTTTGTTTAGCACAAACCTTGATCGGCTGGGATCCAACTAGAATCGGATTTATAGAATAACATTTAAAGTAGGTTAATATAATTTTAATATTAGTGTGTGTACTTATGAGCTAGTGGAATAGAAATCCGTCAAAAATGCATGGAATCTAATAAGATGATTTTTGTACATTTGTAAATCAATAATGCTTAGATTTTTATTGTGTTTTGTAAATAGAAAGGAAACTTAAAGGAAAAACAAAACAATTAAAAATAGAATTTATTTCCATTAAGTTGTGCATGTTATAGAGAGCATTAAATATGTAAGATTTATAATATTGGAATAGAAAACGTAAGCAAAATTGTGAGAGAAGAATATGTATCATTTCAATATAAAATTAATTATGAAATTAAATAATAATAATTAAATGATGGAGAACCTTAAACTCCCTGATAATTAAATATAGTTTAAATGTTATGTGTATTTGGTTAGCTATCCTGAAAATTAAATATATATGTGTGTATTTGGTTAGCTATCGTGATTTCTCTCTTCTTTTTCTTTGTTTCCCTATAAACCTAAGAACCTTAAACTCCCTCGTATATAGTTTATATTACCTCTTCTTATATGTGAATAATTTGGAGAACAACATTTGGAGTGCTTTAAGGAATGGAAGAAACATATTGTTCTATGATTGATTTATTGGTTTCATTGGAAAATAAATTTTGAGATGTAAATTATAAAAAAAGGTAGGTTTACTAACTCATCTTCTACTAATATCCATTTGTGACTTCTTTGGTTGAAAATGATCCATTATTCTTTTATGTATTTTGAATTGTGTAATTGTTGTTTTGATAATGTACATGACCATGAAATTGAAATGGGAATATTATATAAATTAAATTGTAAAAATAATTACTAAAAGGAAGAGTTCATGTTTTTTCTGTTAGATGAAACTTCTTTTCATGCTAACGGCGGGTAATGATCCCCGATATTTAAATGGGTAATGATCCCCAGTATAAACTTGGTTTCCTGACCATCAATGGCGGTTGTTTGTGCCGAATAACGAAAATGAAATGGGTGATGATCCTCGAGAGCAATGGGTATGATCCCCATAGGAACTTTTGTTCCTGACCATTGATGGCGGCTGTCTGTGCCGGTAAACGATAGGTGGGTGTATGAACCAAGGACATTCGTACCGTGAACTCATAAACTAAAATGAAAATAATAATAATTCAGAATTAATTCGGGTGTTGTGAAATTATAAACAAATGGTTGGTTGAATGCATTTTGTTTTGTTTAATTCATTGTGATATTTGTATATTTTTGAGAGGATGAGAAAGTATGCCTATTGAGCCATCAACTCACCCCAATTGACAATTTTTTTTGCATATATTATGGAATGTGGAAGTGGATTTTAAGAAGTTAATTATCTAGTTGATTGTGTTGTATTTCTTTTATTTGTCTGAAGTGTAATTTGTTGAGAATGTTGTTAGTGGATTTATATAATTAATTAAATTCATGTATAAAAAAAAATTCATTATGCTTAGTGAAACAACTATAAAGAAATACAACTTTTTAGTCTGTTTCCAACCCGAGACGCTTCGAGTTCGGATCTCCATATGGGTTTGACCCAGGTCCGGAAGTCGGGGTGTTACAGTCTGGTTGTGCTTCCCATGCATTGTTTAATTTAAATTCCGATGGTTATGTTGGTTCTTTTAATCTTTTCGATTGTTTGTGTTACTTTCCGGAAGTTCTGTTAATTCTTTTAATCTTTCCATGGTTTGGAAAGGACCTGTAATGTTTTGCTTGTCATTATGAATTGTTGTGGGAAACAAGAATTTCCATCTGTAGTATATAGGATACGCTCCTTCGTTTATACCTACTTTTCTTTCACACTTTTATGCTTATCTAGGTGTGTAATTGTCACCAATATTACGGGTGTGTACTAGTCACCTACAGATTATCTAGGTGTGTAACCAATATTACGGTGTGTAAATGTCACCACAGAAATAATTGTTTGGCGTTTAATTGTCACCAAATATTATGGTGTGTAAATGTCACCACAGAGATAATTATTTGCAAGAAGGAGTTAGTTCCATATACATGTTTGTTTATTTTAGTGTGTTGGTTGTCTGTTAATATTTGGGAAAACATGTATTGGTTTCCAAATCATACGGATGTTTACTTAAAAGTAAATGTTATTTCTACTGGCCACCCCTTTTAGGGATGATGTGCTCACTCAATTCCCACTTTCAGTTTCAGAGACAGATCAAGATGTGCACGTGGCGATGAAAGCTTCGGGGATTTAATTACGATAATTAGTTAGCTTCCGCCATGTTTGATTTGTGTTTATATTCTATTTGAAAACCAAATCACTAATGTATATGTATCACCTGAAAGGAGTTCTTGTATTTATTTCAGAGCGGGTTTTAGATTTGGGTTAGTCTTTGTTTAGAACTTCTGAATGAATTCTTAATTAGTTGATTTAGATCCATAGTGCCTCTTTATTTAGTTAATCTCTTGGATTAGTAAGCTGTTAGCTTTGGGGGCACTACAGACTTGGTATCAGAGCTCACCATTAGATTTTATATGGGAAAAGATAGAAATAGCCAGTGCCAGTTAGTGAACTAGATTGGTTTAGAACTGAGTTGGGATGTGAGATAAATTTTAATCACTAAAAGCTATCAAGAACTAAAAGAATTACTTGTCTGTTTCTTTTCTATGGATGTGTGCGCATAGTACGAAGTAAATTTTTTAGGTTACACCAGTTACGGTAGAAGTTTAAAGACTAATTAATCTTAATAAATTAATTCTTAGTTAATTCAGCACTGGGGAATAATGAAGGTTGTGTTTTCTTTGTTCGTAGGAAGGCATTGTTGGGCCTGGCCAACCTTGACAGGGCAACTGCATTCAGAGATGACCGATCATGGAAATATGATTTAGTTCTTTTAGAAAACCGATAATTTATAGTTTCACACAGAAAGAATCGCAGAATCCTTCTTCGTAAACAGATTATATTATCTTTTGAAATGGAAAATTAGTATGACGAATTTAAACTGTTAGATTTTAAATTAGTATCATATTGGACATAACTTAAATTGATATCTCATCAACAAATATATAATGATAAAATAATGATTAGGATCAAATAGCTATGAGAAATTATTAGTGCGTATCTAAGGTTAACCTTTGTAAATCAAATTAATGACAAATTGGAAATATATTCTTTTGCATTTAAACCAGATAGTTAATATAAGACTTGTTAGGTTAGACTTAAGAACGTGAGAGTATACTGCGTAAAATTAAAAGATTAAACTTGTTAGTAATCTTATACCCAAATTATCTTTAGACTAGCAAATGATTCAGTAAATCACTAAAGTAAAATAAATACACATGAAATAGTAATAATAGTATTTGAATGCTTAGAACAATATTAGATTTGAAAGAAAATAGATTTATATATTAATAGAATACTTTATATTAATAGAAAAATCTAAAGACTATTATGACATATTAAAATTTTATGCATACTCAAGTTTAAATCATATTAAATTATCAACGTCAATATTTTACAAGATATAGTATACGGATTCAATAAGAATAAATAAAATCAAGTACATCAATCCTTACGTAAATGTAAAGTCATATTTAGGAAAATAAGACTTAGTATACCAACTGGACAATCAACAAACCAAAAACGATAGTAGTAAGAGTGATGAGAATAATAACTCAACTGATAATAGTATTTTAATAATTATGTTAATAGCAAATTTAAAGTAGATAATAATATTTGGAAAAATTTATATATCATATAACAATAAAGTTAAAATATTAGAGAAGAAGCCAATTGTATTATAATCTAACAAGCCCCTAACCCGGTGCATACGCACCGGTGAGACCATGTAGTTTAGACATATAATTAGACGAATCTTGGTTTCCCAAATTTCATTGTAACAGAAAACCATGCTATCCTGGCAAAGAACTAATTGTGAAGCTATCTATAATCTTCGACTAACAATACCATGGATCAATACATACTACCTAAAAATCACGTTCAAATATGGATGGATGTCTGCTTGAAAATATAGGTAATTCGGACTAATTGTCTCATGTTTCCGGATGGTGTTTTTCAATGAAACAACTGCATACGATCTCATAATTAAGAATTAATTTTCCCTTAAAATGTTGCATACAATACAGTAAATCAGAATGAATTTTAAGTCGGTTCTTTTTCTTTCCATGCATTACTGATCATTTTTTCCCTTCACATATAGCTCTGTACAATGTTGAGATATTAAAAAGAGTTGGTTAATAATTGGTATTATATAGTAGTGGTGCTTTCTTTCATACCTTTTCTTGTATAACCATCGTATCAATTTCACTATTCTTTTTTTCAACATAGGGTTTAAAAAAAGATCTTATGTGGGAGAAGATACAATCCCTGTTTTATACCTTATCTAAACTCAGAGTAAAGATCAACAAATTAAGCAATATATAGTTTGAATCATTATCACGATATTTTATGTGGGAACAGAAATTAACCTTCCATTAATTATTAAAGTTTCTGTTGAATTGCATTGTACACCAAGTTCAAATGCCTTCTCATTTGTGTACCTTGTTATCCATTACAATAGGTGAAGCTTGAAAACATAATTAACAAACAGTATGGTAAAAAGAAAACAATAAAATTAGGAATAGTGTAAAGAACATAAATATGAGTTTGATTAGCAATTAAACAAAATCAAAGTCTAGTAATGAATGTATACCAACCGAGCAATCAGCAATGTATATACCCACTGTAGACAATGACAACCGAATGCAATAAATTAACTTAAGAGAATTGAATTGATCGTAATGAGTCTTATTTCAGCCTCTCTCTCTGTAAAGTTGTGGTTCAATCGTCTCCTTCAACCCATATACCCACTATCATTTGATCTTTCAAAATATTACAACGCATATCATCGCCCTATGTAAATACACTATGCCAGTAGCTAATATCCGATGATAATAGCATACAATTTTTGAATATAATCTTGCCGAATACATTTATTGCATCTTCTTAGGAATCTTCTTAGGAAGGTAAAAGAAAAAGAAAAACCAAATAAACTCGAATAGCATCGCTATCCATAAAAACCAACAATAAAATGAATCATCACAAAACTGATAAAATAAATGATGGATCTATACCTAGACTCCACATTGTATTTAATTGGGATGAGGTTATGCTGATCTTGGATTAGTATGTTTCCCTTCCGAATTTAATCTTTCTTTCTTCAAAAAAAGAAAGAAAAAAACTGTCTTGAAAATCGTAGGATTCGTCACCACAAACTATTATCCACGAAATGTCATTGACAGTACGGACTTATCTCATTCTATTCTAAACATTCTCTATTCACAACTTTTAGAAAGCAAAAATTGTTTGTATATCGCATGATTGAATAGTTGTGACGATTGGATCAATAGATAGTCTTGAGTAACCCCCTTTCTGTTTGGATCAATGGATGTCTTTTCTGGTATGTGTCCGTTCAGTAAACTTGATGACATGGTGTTGACATTTTGACATGGCTTGTTTTGTTCCTTCTCGAAACTTGTTGACTTTTGAAGTTGCCTTATGGAACTGTAGTGACTCTTGCAAATAATCGATGACATGGATTCAATGTTCACACATATTCTTGGATGTCTATGTTTTTTAAAACTTGAAAGTATGGAAATACGAAAAAAATTTGTTGGAAAGGTTAATCACCTAGTAGTTTTAAATTTCAATGCAGACTGATTATTTCAAAAGCGTTTGAACGTTAAATGTTTGAAAGGGTTAAGAAGTCTTGAAACATTAACAGTGAACCATCATAGATGATGGTTTTAGAGAGGTGCGATGATGTGGCTCAAACACAATAAAGTTGTTTTCGGTGGTGCAACAACTGTGTTGTTGGCTTGACGGCTTGGATAGAATGACACATCTTACAAAAGGTCATTTTTAGGAGATGTTTGTGAAAGTACTTGAAAGGATGAATTTTGTTCAACGGCTATGTCTTTTAAGATGTTGATGACATAGCGATGACTTGTCAAGAAGTGATTATATGGATTCGCCACAAATCAAAATGATTGTGCAGACGCCATGTGGATTCTTGGGGTTTCTTATTATAAAGAAAGATAGTTGATAGAGATTAAAGAATAATTAGTCTAAAACTTATGATCACGCAATACTAGAAAAATAGTTAGATTAGTATATTTGGTAGATCTTGGATATCATATAGCTAGACACCTTATTATTGGGTATCTTCTAATGTACTTAGAACCAGTAGTTTATTGAAATAGAATATAATCCTTTGAACCTAGAGCCGCAAATTTTAGTTGTAGAAAACCATATAGGTCTGTGTTTCATTTCTTGTTGTTTCAAACTCATTTTAAATAAGTTGGTTTTTGCGTCGTTCGTAAGTATGAGCAGTATTTGCATTTAGTTGAGAGATGGTATTTTTGAATAAGGTGGGGAGTTTTGAAGACTAGAAGGCAGTTCGATTTTCGAGGGCGAAAATGCATAAGGTGGGGAGAATGTAAGGACTCTCAAGCACGTCAACGTTATTAGACTAGTCAAGAGACAATTTAGCCGCTAATGACTCGATTATTAAATACAAATGTTAATTAATAGAAAATTAATATATCAATGATCTAGATACAAAACTAGTACCGTTGGATAGATTTACAGATGAAGTTAAGTCTCAAAGAATGAAATCAATGATGATGGTTGGTTAATTTAGGGTTTCAGATTTATCCCGAGTTTAAATTGAATTAATAGGGTTATTGAGTTCTTCAGATATGAAGAATGAAAGGGTTATTGTTTGATTAAGGCCGTGGAGCTGTTTTCGTGGTGAATCAAGGAATTAGGGTTTTATAAAACAAACTCAGAGAAGATTCGAAAGAGGGAATTATTGTCCTAAGAGGATTATTGGAGTTGGGTACTAAGTAATTGAGTAGATTAGGTTGGTATTGTATGTGAATTCTTGTCTCAGATGATGATATGGATGGTGGTGATTAAGTTCAAGATTTGAAGACGTCAATTCTAGGGTTTTGGTAGAAATAAATTGGGGGAAAAGCAATTCAGCGGATGCTGGTACTTGGGTAAGCTATTAACTTCTTTAATTTTGGTATTGGAAAGACAGATTATTGAATTGTTGAAGTTATAGGAATTGAATGATTTTACTGTGGTTGATGCATTATTAGATTGAAGTTGAACTTGAGTGAGGATTGTTGAGTTGCAACTTTATTTTGAATGAAATTACTGAGCTAAGTTTAGTTATGGTGATGATGATGTTAATGTTTCAGGGAGGAGATTTGTATTGGTGGTGATTCTGTAATCTCAATTCTGAATTGAAGTATGGTCTTGTGGATGTTGATAATTCTAGGGTGTTTAGATGATAAAAGAATTGAGTTACATGGATTGTGGAAGTTTGAATTGGGATTGCAGATGTTATGAATTGGTTTAAATGAATGTTTAGGATTTTGTAACTGGTGGTTGAAGACTTGGATGTTGGTGTTGTTTGTAAGATGGTTGAACTGTGAATGGAGTATGAGATGAATGGGGTGATGGTATTTGCTAAATGTTCATTTGGGGCTTGCCGCTTCAATTGCAGGTAAGCCGAGTTTATGGTTAGTTATGAAGCTTACATAACTTGAATGTATGTTTGAAGTAACGCAGTTGAAGTGTATTTGCAGTTGTAGATAATTGTACTGAATTACAAGTAGTGATGGTATTGAATTTTAGTTGTAGTTAATCTGAAACTAGTGGTGATTCAGTTTAGTAGGATGTGTTGCTAAAAGCTGCAATTGCAGTTAGTCTTTATTAACAACGATCGATTCAAAGGATAAACCCGTGGATCATGGATTTCGAGGTAGGCGTGGCTTGTCATCAAAAGAGGTGGGAATTTACATTTAACTCTTTTGTGACCATTATTGTTTGTTTACAAAAGTTTACATTTATCAAACTCATGCATTGTTTGGTTGTGCTTTTCATGCATTGCTTAATTTAAATTCCGATAGTTATGTTGATTCTTTTAACCTTTCCATTGCTTGGAAAGGAATGCATTGTTTAACTTTCAATTACTGTTATTTCTTTTAATCTTTCTATTGTTTGGAAAGGAACTTTAATGCTTGGTTTGTCTTTATGAATTGTTTGAGAAATAAGAATTTCTAACTGTGGTATATAGGATACGCTCCTTCATTTATATTTCATGCTTTTACGCATATCTTGTTGTGTAATTGTCACCAACTTTATCTAGGTGTGTAATTGTCACCAATATTACGGGTATGTACAGTCACCCATGGCCTATTATCTAGGTGTGTAATTGTTACCAATATTACGGTGTGTAAATGTCACCACAGAAATAATTGTTTGGTGTGTAATTGTCACCAAATATTACGGTATGTAATTGTCACCACAGAGATAATTATTTGCAAGGAGTTAGTTCCATATAAATGTTTGTTTATTTTAGTGTGTTGGTTGTCTTTTAATATTTGGGAAAACATGTATTGTTTTCCAAATCATACCGATGTTTACTTAAAAGTTAAATGTTATTTCTACTGGGCACCCCTTTTAGGGATGATGTGCTCACTCAATTCCCACTTTCAGTTTCAGAGACAGATCAAGATGTGCACATGGCGATGAAAGCTTCGGGGATTTAATTACGATAATTAGTTAGCTTCCGCTATGTTTTATTTGTGTTTATATTCTATTTGAAAACCAAATCACTAATGTATATGTATCACCTGAAAGGAGTTCTTGTATTTATTTTTAGAGCGGGTTTTAGATTTGGGTTAATCTTTGTTTAGAACTTTTGAATGAATTCTTAATTAGTTGATTTAGATCCATAGTGCCTCTTTATTTAGTTAATCTCTTGGATTAGTCAGCTGCTAGCTTTGGAGGCGCTACACTTAACTTGTTATGCAGTCCAAAAAACGGTTGCATAACACGTTATGCAGCAACTTTTTTGTTACTGTTGAATCCAACAAAAACAAAGACTGCATAACTTGTCGTGCACCTACAATGACAAATGATAACTTGTTATGCATCCAAAAATATGGCTGCATAATGCATTATGCATCAATTTTATCTGTACGCACTAAAATCAACCAATACAATGGCTACATAACCTGTTATAGGTGCATAACTTGTTATGCTGTTGAGAAAATGGTTGCATAATTCGTTATGCGTCTATTTTTTCTGTTGGATTCAGGCATATAAAACGTTTTAGTGGCTACATAAACCAAAATAATAGATGCATGAACAAAAATATAGTTGCATAACGTGTTATGCATCTTTTGTGTTGTATTCATATTGTGTTATGCATCTTTTTTGGAGGCTGCATAACGAATATGTAGTCAGTTTTCGAAATTTTTCCCTAAAATGATGATCACCTCCGATCTTTTCGTGAAAAACAAAAATTTGATATTGTTGTTTGTACTCGTTGTGTAACTCTCTTAAAAAGATTTCCAACGATATAAAATTTGTAAAATTCCAAGGCACGGTTTTTTAGATATGTTATATACAAGTTGCGTTGCCCATTATACCCCTAAAAATTTAGGATGCATAACCGTTATGCAAACGTTTTTCAAAATTTCATATAATTATGGGTGTCACGGAAACTTAAATAATCTTAGACCTGACAATAAAAATATTAATTTTTTTATAGCTGCGCCTAATTTCCCCTAAAAGTTAAGTTACTTAATGAATATTGCAGGTTGCTTTTTAGTTTCCGTAAATGTCCATCATTTAACACCGGGTAAATTTTACGACTACAAATCAAACCATTCACAAAAAGAATATTATACACTATAACATGATTCACATTTGTCGTGGGTGTTTCGAGGAAGACCTAATAATTTGTCTTGTTGTTGGGAAGACGGTGCCGAGTGATGGGGGTCTTCTAGTTTATGCGGATATATTCTGTTCGTGAGTCATCTGCCTATGAGACAGTGAAGACTGCATATCTCCATGTCCCAAGAAAATCAGTCATAGAGTTCCGTAGGTGCTAAATTTACCTTTAACAAATGAGACCTGTAAAGAGCCTGACATGAGGGCATAACAAAAATGTAATACAGTTAATAATAATTCAAAGTAGCTAACAGGTTTGCTAAGTCAGTTGCCATTTTCCCAATTAGTTCACACCATGCTAAACCTGGGACTTGAATATATTTGTCAATCGATCTTTCTATGCACTCTCTTAGTAGATATGATTCTTCTTCTCTATATCTATCTACACATCTCCCCTTTGATTTTAAATACAACCCCGCTCCTTAGGTTCTTCTCTAAAATTATCAGCGTTTGCAAGTGGATATAGTTGTTGAAAGCATCCTAAATTTACAACCTCTTGCAAACAAACTTCTAACAATAAGCTAAGTAGCACATGTATTTGCAATTAATTCTTCATTGTAATGTTTGCAAATTCTACCTAATTCACAACAAAGTAATTATTCTGATTATGAAGAAATTGAAATAACTAAGTTAGGATTTGAATAACACTTACCGAGCCATCTAACTTACTCGTGTAGTTGAATCTGACCAATTTTGAAATTCAATGTTTGTTCGCAGTTTTAATTCGATGCTTGATCTCAATTCTATCTTTGTTTGTTAAAGATATTACCACAGAAGCAGAACTAGATTTTTTCCTGAAAAAATATTATATTTTTCAACTGAGATGGCATGGTTCTTTGGATTAAAGAATAATTAATAGTATCCAGATATATTGTCTCCTGCTTAGACTGAACAATCCAAAGCAAATTGCGATATCCTCTATTCAAAGAGGAGAAATGCGTCTGGATATATTGCTGAATCAAAAAGATCTAAATCTTACATAATTGATAAACAAAGGAGTATTGATTATTGAACCTGTTCGCCTGTTTATACAAGGAGATAGACTATTTATTATGTATCAAACCATAGTTATTTCACTGGTCCATAAGAGTAATCATCAAACTAATAGAAAAAACCAACAAAAAGAAAACGGTTATAAGAATTCTTTTGATGAATCCATTAAAAGACATAGACATGAAACGGTGCTTGAAAAGAGAGATGAAAAAAAATTATGCTTTTGTTGTTCCGGAAAATATTTTAGCTCCTAGATGTCGTAGAGAATTGAGAATTCAAATTTGTTTAAACACGGAAAAAATAAATGTTTCGGATAAAAAGAACATTTACAATAAGGACAACATAAGGAACTGCGGTACTTTTTTTTAGCATAGCAAGCATCTTGATAAAGATCCAAAGAATTTAGATAGAGAGAAATAAATTTATGAAATTGAAATTTTTTCTATGGCCAAATTACCGATCAGAGGATTTAGCTTGTATGAATCAGTATTGGTTTGATACCAATAATGGAAGTCGTTTCAGTATGTCAAGGATATATATGTATCCACAATTTACTATCAATTAATGGTAATCTCCTTCCTATCTATAACGTGCCAGATATATGATATATGAAGGCAAACAAATGTACCCGCACATTTGTGTTATATTTATTTATATTCTGATTTCCATATAGGATACTAATTCAATGACCTAAGAATCTTCTTCGGCTCAATTTTTCCCTTTCTTTTTTTAGGAGGTTGAAGAACTCGATCATCCTTTATGTATCTATATCCAAATGAAATTGCAAATTGGATTGATTTATTAAATTTGAAAGGAAAAGGTAGTATATGAAAAAATAATTTTTTTGTGTATACTTGAACCAGATTTTCAAAATCGATATTATTTTTACTGATTGATAAACTTCATTTTTGTATGAAAGAAAAAAAGGAGAAGAGCTCTTTTTGTGATAAAAAACAATACATTCATCTCAGTTGTTTCGCAAGAATAAAAAGAATAAAAACAAGGGGTCTGTCTCCTTTGAATTTCAAGTATTAAGTTTCACCAATAAAAGGCGAAGACTCACTTTCCATTTTGAACTGCACAAAAAAATAAGGACTTTTAATTATCTCAGAGAAGTATAGGGAAAACTCTAGGAAAATGGCAACGGTTGTTGGCTTATTTGTAACAAAAAATAGAATACGTTATAAAGAATTAATTGTTCGGTTGGATCTTCGGGAGCCAAAGACTAGTTAAGTTAATTTGAAGTTTTAGTTTGATTTATTAGATTTTGAATTTTTATGAATTTTGTTTCGTTTTCAGCAATTCATGGAATAATGAATCGGGGAAAATGATTGTATCAGCTACAAGAAAAGACCTTATGATAGTCAATATGGGTCCTCACCTCCCATCGATACATGGTGTTCTTCAACTCATCATTACTCTAGATGATGAAGATTTTATTGACTGTGAATCTATATTGGGTTATCTACACAGAGGGATGGAAAAAATAGCGGAAAACTGAACAATTATACAATATCTCCTTTAACACGTTGGGATTATTTATCTACTATGTTTACCGAGGCAATAATGGTAAATGGACTAGAACAGTTAGGAAATATTCAAGTTCCTAAAAGAACCCGTTATATCGGAGTAATTATGTTGGAACTGAGTTATATAACCTCTCATTTATTATGTCTTGGACCTTTTATGGCAGATATAGGTGCGCAGACTCCTTTCTTCTATATTTTCAGAGAGAGAGAGAGAATTGATATATGATCTATTCGAAGCTTCCACGGGTATGCGAATGATGCATAATTATATTTGTATCGAGACTCTACTAGGCAACTAGAGGTCTATGCCCGCAGGTCGCCCGAGATAGTCTAACTAATTACGCTCCTTTGTTTTCTGCTTCGCCGGGAAGGTGGTTGCCACTACTTTATTCTAGCAGCTGCCGAGGAGTAGTTGCTGATCTACCTCATGGCTGGATAGATAAATGTTTAGATTTCTGCGATTATTTTTAACCGGGGTTGCTGAATATCAAAAGCTTATTACGCGAAATCCTATTTTTCTAGAACACGTTGAGGGGGTAGGCGTTATTGGTGGAGAGGAGGCAATAAATTGGGGTTTATCAGGGCCAATGCTACTAGCTTCCGGAATACAATGGTATCTTCGGATTGTTGATCATTATGAGTGTTACGACTAGTTTGACTGGGAAGTACAATGGCAAAAATAAGGGGATTCATTAGCCCGTTACTTAGTCCGAATCGGTGAAATGACATAATCCATAAAAGTCATTCGACAAGCTTAATTTGGACGGAATTCCAAGAGGGCCCTATGAAGATTTAGAAGCCCGACGCTTTGATAAAGCAGGGGATTCCGACTGGAATGATTTTAACTATAGATTTATTAGTTAAAATCATGATTTGTTCACTTCAACTCCCAGAATTTAAGAATACCCCCATACTCATTGACAAGTACCCAAAGAGACCCTCCGAAAACACACAAATCCTGTTTATCTTTGACTCCGTCAGGTAATGATATCTGACAAAACTCTTCTTTCTCAAAATCAAAGTGAACAATGTGTTCCATCACTTCGATGCGCCCTGTTAGCGCTTTCCAGTGAATAGCTCCGTTAACAGGTGAACGACACATATCAGGTGCATAAGAAGTACAAAAATTCATATACGTATTAGCCGGGATGTCCTCAAGTCTTCTCCATGAATTTGATCTTAGTGTATACACATGAACCTCACACCATCTATCAGAAACTTCCTGTGCTATACATACAACTTTGAAATCCTCAATCTGGTGATCATATCCAATTCCATATTCTTTGAAAACCATTAGGCTCCATCTAGTTGTTGGTTCTGGTAACTTTTTACATTCGTTGGTCGATTGGTTCCAAAGGATGAGTACTGGTGAATTTAAATCATAAATATGTCTTAACAAAATCAAGCCATTACAGGATCCAAAAAATTCAATTCCCTTACCAAAATGTTTAACAGGGTATTCGATATGACCAGAGCTCTCACATGTGGACGATGATGGATCATAACTAAAGGTATATATACCATTTTTATTGTGAAACATGATACTAAATCTGTTCAGCTCAACAGCATGCTTATATTGTGTTTTAAGAAATTCGGAGTTTTTCAATAAATTGCACCACGCATTGTTTACGCACCTGAATCTTGCAATTGACTTCACGGGTAACCGAACAAGGATATCTGATAGGATATCCCATGGTAAGTTCAGCATTCCTGCAGTCCATTCCTCAGTATCCAGAACCAAGGTAAGTTCAGCATTCCTGCAGTCCATTCCTCAGTCTAAAATTCTTAAAAATGCTGGACTTGTCTGATAATAATTTCCAAGGTAACGTCTTGTTGATATCGTTGATCAATGAACTAGACCTATCTTTCTAAATCTGGGCACGAACAGGCTAACCGTAGTTGTAGATCTAAATTTCCATCCGTACTCTAAATTTAAACTAGAGTATCTGGGTTTGCCATCATGCAATCTGACAGGATTATTCCCAACTTTCATCTGTAAACTGTGCAAGACCTCTTTGTGTCCTAATCTAAACCATTATTACTACATCTAGCCGGTAAATACTACTGTGCATTACTAAAATCTGAACTACATAAACCCCTACTTCGATTTCTAGAAGACTCATTTCGGACCTGAAATTGCAATAATCTTTGATTTCTAGCTCAACGAATTATAAAAACAAAAGGCAACCCATGATAATTCAGTAATCGTTTTTTCCTAAATTTTCAACCAAAATGAGAAATTCAAAAACAAACACAAATGAAACTGGAAATTAGAGAGATAGAGAGAGTACCTGCAGGAATGATCTGAAAGTGCTGTTTTCAGATGGTGAATATCTGGAGTGTCCGGAAGGGTGAGAATTTTAGGGCTTGGGGGTCTCTGGTTTCGATTTGGGGGAAACGAGAGAAGCAGAAGAAACATTTATTTATTTCTTTTTTTTTTTTTTTTTTTTTCAAGATCAACATTGGAGAGATTCGAACTAAAGACCTCTCTCATGAAGAGTTTCAATTCTCGGGAAATACTACATTACCTCTTCCCGAAAAATCACTGCTCCTGAACCCACTGAGGAATTATAGATGGTCGGGTTTTTGGTCCAACCACTGTGTGTGTTCCGGGTTTCTCAATCATTTCGGTTTATTACTAACCTCATTCTCAGGCCGGCGGCAAAAAAGAAAAAGAAAAAAGAATATGCCTGTTGGAAGCGAGTTACCTAAAAGTTTACTCGTACAGGTCTATCTGTGATTTAAGCTTTGGGTCTAATGTCAATTTGGACTGAAAATTTCATTTTTGGTGTGCAATTTAGTTAAAGTTTTTTGGTTGAGTTCTCCTTGACTCCTTGTAACTGAATTTGTCACTGACATATCTATGGAGAGATTCCAGTTATGCCTTGGTTTTCTTGGGGGTGATTGAGAGAAGGATTTATCTGCTACGAGATTGATACCAAGAGATAATAATAGCAGAAAATTCCAATACATAGTCATCTATTATTGCAGGGAAATAAAACTGACAGTGAACACATTCTTCCTACTAAATCACAAAATTGCTACAAGTTCAGTATTTAACCATAAAGAAAGTCATTTTAAATCAAAAGATTGCTACAAATTGCTTGAATTTTAGGATCTAAAGTGCTTTATGTTGCCAACTGCCTGCACACAAACGCACATGCACTTACAAAACCAACATTAAACTGCTTCTCAAGTACAAAAAGAAAGAAAAAAATACGAAAATAACACAAATATATTACATATCTTTCAACTAAAAGAACATCCCAGTTTGATAGTCTGGTAACCATCTACTGACCGTAGATACAAAAGAAACAAGATTGTCAAAGAAAACTAGTGCACAAAACCCAGATATTCACTTGTTTCCTTCATTTTGTTCTCGATGAGTCTTCTTCTTCATCGCCATCGTCCTTACTACTAGTACCAATAACACCGTTATCCTCCTCCTCCTCTTCGTCCCCGTCTTCCTCCAGCTCATTCTCGTCTTTTGCTTCTGAGAATTCGTCTTCTACTTTGTCCCATTGCACTTGCCCTAGATATGTGCCTGTGTCGAGTGAAATTAGACTCTCTATGTAGACAGAAGTAGGGAAAGAGGAAGTTACTAAACCCTCGTGGACCTTAAGAGTTCTAGTTGTCTCATGTTTCTGGTCATACAAAACAAACTGCAAATCACTTCTGTTGTGTACTCCAAACAAAATCTTTCCATTCTCTAAAAGCTGTAAGGGGATCAAGTCTTCGTCATAGTCAAATTTATCTATGTCAATGCTGAAAGAATGGGTCCATGATTTATTTGATTCATTGTCCTTCAACTCCCAGAACTCAAGACTACACCCATACTCATTGACAATTAACCAAAGAGACCCTCCTAAAACACACAAATTCCGTTCGTGATCATCGTTAATTTCATCAGGTATTGGTAGCTGATTGAACTCTTCTTTCTCAAAATCAAAGCGAAGAATGTTATCGGTGCCCAAGTCCCCTCCAATTAACGCTTTCCAGTAAAGAGCTCCGTTCACAGGTAAACGACACATATCAGGTCTATTATAATC